>MU770652.1:29132-64318 GCA_026770625.1 Nicotiana glauca | reverse complement strand
GCCTGTGTTATTGACTTTGGAGGTTCTTGGGCTGATTTCTTGCCTCTTGCAGAGTTTGCTTACAACAACAGCTATTAATCTAGCATTCAGATGGTGCCTTATGAGGCTTTATATGGGTGACGGTGTAGATCTCCGGTTGGTTGGTTTGAGCCCGGCGAGGCTAGGTTGTTAGGGACAGAGTTGGTACAGGATGCCTTAGATAAGGTGAAAGTGATTCAGGAGAGACTTCGCACAGCTCAGTCGCGTCAGAAGAGTTATGCCGACCGGAAGGTCCGAGATGTATCTTATTCGGTGGGCAAGAAGGTCTTGTTGAAGGTTTCGCCTATGAAGGGCGTCATGAGATTTGGAAAGAAAGGAAAGCTGAGTCCGAGGTTTATTGCACCTTTTGAGATACTTAGGAGGATTGGGGAGGTGGACTATATGCTTTCCTTGACACCCAGCCTATCGGGAGTTCATCTGGTATTTCATGTATCTATGCTCCGGAAGTATGTTGGGAACCCATCTCATGTGTTGGACTTCAGTACAGTTCATTTGGATGATGATTTGACCTATGATGTGGAGCCAGTGGCTATTTTGGGTCGTCAGGTTCGGAGATTGAGGTCAAAGGATATAGCTTCGGTGAAGGTGCAGTGGAGAGGTCGGCCCGTGGAGGAGGCTACTTGGGAGACCGAGTGGGAGATGCAGAGCAGATATCCTCACTTGTTTGAGACTCCAGGTATGTTTCTTGACCCGCTCGAGGACGAGCATTTGTTTTAGTTGGGGAGGATGTGACGACCCGGCCCGTCGTCACGTGATTTACCACCCTGTTTCCCCCATATTTTGTTGCCTTATGTTTCAATATCGATATTTGAGTTGATCGGGTGGAATTGAGTTGGTTTTAGTTGGAAATGAGGCACTTAGCCTCTTAGAAGAAAGCTTGTTTTAGAAAAGACAACTGGAAGTTGACTATGTGGTTAGGGGGCTCGGATGTGAATTCTGGTGGTTCGGTTAGTTTCAGGGGATGATTTGTGACTTAGAAGTGCGATCGGAATCGAATTTGGAGGTCCGGTGTAGAATTAGGCTTGAATTGGCGAAGTTTGAATTTTGGCGAATTCTGGTTGATAGGTGAGATTTGGATCCGAGGGTCGGAATGGAATTCCGAGAGTTGTAGTAGCTTCTTTAGGTGATTTTGGATATGTCTGCAAATTTTCAGGTCATTCGGACGTTGTTTGGTCGAGTTTTTGATGGAATGCGCATTTCGGAAGTTTTGATGAAAACTAGGCTTGAATTCGATGTGTTTTAATGGTTTTAGCGTTGTTTGATTTGTTTTGAGGATTGGAACAAGTTTGAATAAGGTTGTTGGATGTGATGGTGTTTTTGGTTGAGGTCTCGGGGGCCTCGGGGTGATTTCGGACGGTTAAATGGGGGTTTTAAGCAAATGTTGCAGTCAGATTTTTCACCCTTCTGGCATTTCCGCATCTGCGGAAAAGGAGCCGCTTAAGCAGTTCTGCAGATGCGGTGGGGGAGCCGCAGAAGCGCACAGGTGAGGCCCAGGGGTTTTCCGCATAAGCGGAAGAGGGGTCGCTTTTGCAGGACCGCGTAAGCGGTTAAAAGACCGCAGAAGCGGTTGATGGAAACCGCATAAGCGGAATGCTGGGTCGCAGAAGCGGTACCAGGTGCTTTAAGTTAGACCGCATAAGCGGAACCGTAGGTGCGGTCAGGGGACCGCAGAAGCGGAAATCGGGCCTGTGTTACAGTGAACAGTGTTCACAAACTTGGAAAAAAGAAGAAAACAATTTGGACTTCGAGCAAAGTGGGTTTTTGGGCGATTTTGTAGAGGATTCGAAGGGGCTTCATCAGGTACGTATATTTGGACTCGGATTATGTTATTATGGTGTTAAAACATGAATTTATCACAGAATTTCAAGGAATTAAAGGGTAAAACGGAGGTTAGGGCTTGAAGCCTATGAAGGTTTGAATTGATAATTTGAGGGGTCAAATGGACTCCGATTCTTGTGTATTTTATATGTACGGACTCGTGGCGAGATGAGGATTCCGAAGATATGAATTTTGTAATTTTTCGGGAAGTGGATCCAGGGCTCGGGTTTTGCCAACTTCGTGTTTTTGGGTATTTTTCGAGTTCTTTCAATTGGGTTATGTTCCATTAGCTTAATATAACGTATTCCTTATGGTTTTGGCCAGATTTGGCGTGCGAGGAGGTTGATTCTAGAGGAAAAGGCTTGGTGGACTAGTTCTTTAGCCGGTTTGAGGTGAGTAATTGATGTAACTGCTGTTCTAAGGGTTTGAAACCTCGGACTTTCACATCGTGATGCTATATTGAGGCGTGACACGCATTCTACGGTGAGTGCGGGGTCGGTTGCGGTTGGGATTTTGACTTGGTCCATCCCGAGTATGATTTCTTCTTTATGGGCGATTCAGATGCATACTTTATCACTGTGGATTGGGCTTATTGCCATGTTTGGGGCCTTGTGCCGACCTGTAGAATCCTTAGGGGATCTTTATGTGTTTTTCCTCACTTGTGTGCATAACATAAATTCTCAGTCATGTTTTCAAATATTAAAAAAAACAATATAATAACTGTATTTTATACCTGAACGTTAAATGAAAAGGATATGAGGGCTGAGATCCCTATAGTATGTCACGCCCAATTGGTTGTGGACTTATTTGACTAAGATGGGTCGGGGACCCAATGGTGTGGATGTTTTCCTTGATATGTATCGGGCTACACGCTGTAGCGATTATTATATATTGATATTGATATTGAGGCCGAGAGCCTATTTTATGTCAATACCTTTGCGCTTGGGCTGTAGGAGCCCTTCCGGAGTCTGTACACACCCCCAGTGAGCGCCGCCGATGTTAAATGAGTGGAGCGGGCTGCACGCCGCAGCGTGTACTGGAGTGTACCGTTATATGTGTTGCATTCTTTTCATGCATTATTTCTTGACTGTATTATTTGTTTTATACTTTTTCCGCTGGATTTGATATGAGCTGCTAGATGTAGAGTACTTTGTGCATTTCCTGCGTTTTCTTACTTTCAAACTTGAGTTATGTTTATTACTAATTGAGTTGGAGTACTCACTTTACTCCCTGCACCTTGTGTGCAGATCCAGGACAGTCTTAGGCTGAGTGATTCCAGCTGATCCAGAGTTCTTTCTGGGAGTATTTGAGGTAGCTGCAGGGCGTTCGCAGCCGATGATTCTCCCCTCTATCTTTATCCTTTGTTTCTGCATTATCAGCATTAGACTGACTTTATAGTAGGATATTATGCTGTCATTAGAGGCTTATGGTCGTGACACCGGGTCCTAGTTAGGCTGTTTTGGTATTTTGTTAGATTTTTCACATCTTTTTATCAGTATTTCAGATTCTTGTCTTAAATGAAATTTAACTTCATCTGTTTAATAAACAGGGTTATTGTTATAAATGGTCGGGCTTGCCTAGTAGTGTGTTGGGCGCCATCATGACCGGTTTGGGGTCGTGACACCTTGCCTCGAATATGTTTTTATTGAGTTCTTAGCCTCACTTATACCACCTCTATGTGATTATATCCATCTTGATTGTTCAGACTTTCCTCATTCTATCGATACTATTTAACTTGCATGTTTGCTATGTCTGGTTGCTCTAACTCTATTTATATGCTGAATAATGAATCATGACCTCCTCTTGATTGATTCTGGATTCCCTATTTTGGGTTTGATTAAAAGGCCTTCCTTTAAACCTTTAAATTCTACCTCTTCTATTCAAATTAACTTATTCGCCTACTTTTTCTACTGTGGTACTTTATAGCCATAATTGCTTACAATTTGAATCTTTCCTTATCAATCCTACACTGATTTCTTTCCTTAATTATTACTTGTCCTTACTCTTTGAATTAATTCCCTTAACTTAAGGCAGTACTTGTCCTAATTTTGCTCTAATTGATTCTGAATTCCATAATTACTATGCTACTATTATTTTTACCTTATTTTTATCTAATTTCGGACTACTATGTATACATACTCTCTCATTAACACAAATACACGAATATTTTGGTTCAAAAGCTCTCTTTGTCATACTTAAACTTTCTGCTCTGTCTCTTTGTGCTACTTGCTATTATTCTGAGTTAGTCGGCTGCAAGCTAAGGCTAACTATTGTGCTCTCTTGCTTCTTCACTTTGGTTTACTATCCACTTTACTGGTATGTTATAGTTTCAATTCAAATTCCAAAAACAATATTGTTCTTTTATTGCTTCAGTTCATCCTGTTTTTAGTTTTCTTCCATTTATGATTTTGCTGTGAAACTTGCAGTTCAAATGATTAGATAGTTAGCATATTATGAACCCTCTTCCTTAGGATCAGTATGAGCATGTTACCCCCTTTATGTAGTCTATTTTTCACTATCTGGTTTTTGGTATGAATCCCATCTATGTAGTCTGCACTCTTGACTTGTATAGTTCTGGGACTGGTCTTATATCATATGGATCCTACACTAAACCCCCTTAAGCATTGCTGGTTTTGTGACTATATCTAATCAGTTGTGTCTAAGCATGTCTGTATCAATTCCTAAGACCTTGCTTGTTATGTGTTTGCAGTCATGTGTTTCATGTATCCACGATCCGCATCACCCATGTGTGTAGGTTTGTTTCTTCTATTTTGGTCCTGTGAGTATTGCTGATGTGGTTTTGGACTCCATGTTTGGTTTACTGTTATCTAATCCTGTAACTCTCTCTTTTCAAAAATTATTTTATTGCATGACTCCCTCTTTTACTCCACAAATTATTTCCAGCAAACATTTTTCCTACTAAAACCTTTCAAACTATGTCAAGCACTCTCACTCTACTCCTAAGTCAATAGGTTTTACCCCCTCCAGTATGTGTACTGCCTTGGGATCCTCTTGAGAACCCTCTGAACTCTGGCATACGAACTCTAGCATTTCTACACTACACTTATTAAATTAGGATACCAAGTCTGCGTGTAAGCACTGCCCTGGATCCTTGAGATCCTTAGGGAACTTTGATGCACCTAGACTATGATAGTGTCTATGGAATTTGGGCATTTGATGGCTATTGGGTTGCTTTGGAAATCTGGGCCTATTTGTAGGCTCCCTATAGATTAACTTCTTATTTCTCATTTATTTATGTAATTCATATGGTCTGTAATAACTTATAAACGAATATTTGGGTAATTAGTGAATAAGGTCCGTAGCTACATGTTTGTGGGTAATATGGGTAGAAATCATGCCTATAGGATTTTACTACGCTTGCCTTACCACATTAGAATCATGTTTAATAGGTCTTTACTATACTTGCCTTGTCATAATAGAAATCATGTTTAATAAGTCTTAAAATCAGTTTCACAAGTATATGCCATGCCTAGAGGATGTAATTCAATCCAGCTTCTGTTATAACAAGTATTTATAGGTGTTTTCATTTGTCATCATGCCTCCAAGCCTCTAAAATTAGTATTAAACAACTAAATATCATGCCTATAGGGAACAACACCAGAATTTTGCATGTCGATCTAAACTAGTTCAATTTTAAATAAATCAATGACTAGTTCACTTCTATATCAGTTTAACTTGTGGTTTATATTTCCTTGAAATGATTTCTTTCAAAATTGCCTTAATCTATCATTAGACAGCATGCCATTAAGGATTCAAGAGTCTGTTTTGTTTTTTTTTTTAAAATGCCTTGTTTTACTATACAAAAATGTAGTCATCAGTATTCCGCATATATTCAAGCCTGTAGGGCGTTTTCAAAACTTGCAATTCTGAAACTATTTCTGTGACTTAATGTTCTTCTGGTTTAACTGGCTTTTAAAAAAATCAGTAGGCAACTGATAGGGCCATTACTCCCGAGTTTTAAAAGAAAACTACTTGTCTTCTGTATATACAACTAGACATCATGCCTTAGGATACTATTTAACAAAAGGCCTTTATTTGTGTTTGAGTCATGTTGTTTACATGACTTATTTGTGCAGGTAAACTGAGCCTCTTATTTGCTCATTCCTTTTCTTATTTGCTAAGAGTCCTATCTATTATTGCTTGTCGCCTTAGTATTTTTACCTTTCAAAGCTTAGAGGTCTGTCTAGAACCATCTATAGGTAGAGGTCCTAAACCCCTCCAAGACCATTAAGAAGGGACGGGTAACAACACACAATAGAGATCGCTGACCAACACTCGCTTTAAATGACCACTAAGGGATTGGGAAGGGTAGATATGCGATATGATGACTACGCACTAATGTCACGTGTAGCCCCTTATTGAGGAGTGGTTATCGGACATTGTATGGGGTGATCTTATATGCTAATCAACCTAGGACTCCTCCTTTTCAAAATTTCTTTTGTTTAAACTTTGTTTATATTAATGGAACTTGTCCAAAACCTTTGTCTTATTATTTGAGTTATACAAACATGCCTTATTTGTAATTATTTGTTTCAAGTATCTATTTGGACTAATTCGTAAATATAAGTTCGGCCAGGACCCACAGTTGTGGATCAAGAGGGGTGTCTAACACCTTCCCCTCGGGGTCATTTTGATCCCTTAACCTAATTTCTGGTAATGCAAACCAATCCAAGAGTTAATCACTCTAGCTGCCCTAATTTACTATAATCCTTTAGGTGGCGAATCTTCAAATACCCTATTCCCAAAAGAAAATGAGTTATTACCCCTGTGAATTTTGAAACCCGAACCTCTCTCCACGAGGAGGAAAAAAGGGGGTGCGACAGCATGGCGACTCTACTGGGTATACCTTAAGACTCTTACCATAACGAACGTATCTTTTTACAAATTAGTCCAAGCATGCTTTATCTCGTACCCTTATCCCTTATTTGAATTTAATTGTCCATGTTTTAAGCATTTATGGTTCTTTATCCCTGAAATTGACATGTCTCTTTATTTTCTTTTTCCTGTAACTGTCTTTCAATTATCTAAATACTGTATTTATTTTTCTTCCTACGTGCAAATACTTAACTACATGTTATTAATTGCTGCATAAATCTTGTTGCATCATTTTCCACTCGTGCATATCAAATCCTATAGCCATGCTTTAATGAGTGGTTGCGCTCTTCCTATTTACAAACCTTAAATTCGGAAAGGCTTATTTGCGGTAAAACTAGTCGATCAGCGGTGCAGTCAACGGTTCCGTGCCTTCCCTCTCGAGTTGTCTTCCTGAGGGTACTAGTCTAAAATCCCATAGAAACCTTACTTTGGTTAAAATTATGCATGCACCATGGTCAAACCTAGTCGGTTCAGTTATGTTATCCATATAATGATCCTTTAAGACAAGCCTTATCCAAAGTCTATCGGGTTTTCCATAATTCCAACAAACGCAACCACATTCTGTGCATTAATTTGGAGAACTAAATGCCGATATGTTGATCATGAATGTATAAATAGTCGATTCTGGTGGGGGTAAGGCCTATCCCTTTTGTTTTGGAGAAAATGAGGCACGACGTCCCAAGATTCGATATGGTTAGAAACATCCCACCATTGCTTCTAGATTGGTGGGAAAACCTTTCCTCAAGTGACAAGAAACATGTGAAAAAGAACCTGGGTAACCTTCCTACCTTACTAGATATTGAGCCAAACAACAAATTGATCGAAGCTGCCATTTTATTCTGGGATAGTGAAAGTGCTGTGTTTTGTTTCGGTGACATAGAAATGACACCGCTTCTAGAGGAAATAGGAGGTCTTGCAGGATTGACTTGGGACAGTCCCAGGCTATTGGTATAAGAAAACCGTACGGGCAGGGTATTTTTGAAGATGATGAGGCTGAAGAAGAATGCCGACCTAGTGTGCTTGAAGGAATCATACATGCCTGTAGGAAAGGTATGGACATAGCAAGTCTTTCCGCACTTACCATGATGAGATCTCTCTCACTTGTCTAGGTCACATCTACCGCAAACTGTTTGTATTCATTATGTGTTTTCTAGTCCTAACAGTGTTCTCAATGAAAAAGGGAAGAATCCACCCTAGGTTGGCTATGGTCGCTAAGACTCTAATGGAAGGGATTAATGGATAGATATATACAATAGTCCCCGTGATCATAGCCGACATCTACAAGGCTCTGGAGCGATGTCAAAGAGGGGTCAAGCATTTCGAAGGTTGTAATTTTTTGCTGCAGTTATGGTTGCTGGAGCATTTCCAAAAGGGTCGCTATCATCCAGAATTTCCACGAACAGCTTGGAACGACCATATTTCCTTCCATTACTCGAAGTAGATGACTTATATTCCAGACAGATTTACTCAGCCAGAAAGCTCTAGAGAATGGGTAGAGTTCTTAGAAAATCTGACTGAGGAATAGGAATAGTAGATGGTTGAATTATTCCCAACAGATGATTATATTATCAGATCTATGGATGTTGCGCACTTGGTGTTGATCGGATTGAGAGGGATATACCCATATGTCCCTATGCAAGTTATGAGTCAATTAGGCAGGAAATAAGTTGTACCAAGGGTTGTCAAGAAGAGTCATTTTAGGGCAGACTTTCAAGACGATGATGTCCCTTACAAGTGCCATGCTTAGCACACGTGGCACTGCAAAATCATTGTGGAGAAAAATACTATTGAGCTAGACAGGTGTCATGCAGGGTGCGAGCCTCTATGCCCCGCATGGTTAGAGGACAATCTGAAAGGGATGCTGACACCAGGGATCGATCAAGGGAATAGAGTCATAAATAAGGAAGTTAAAGCTCAAGTCAAATACAACAAGCTGCACAAGAGGGTCCACAACTACGAGAATGAGTACCGGGAAATACATGAGAGGAATATGAGGTATATCGAGGAACGGAAAGAAATGGCAGTCACTTCCAACAGGAAACTGGAATATCTGGAGCGAGGAATAGTGGAGCTAGAAGGCAAAGTCATAAACAAAGTTGAAAATTGCCAGAACGCTAAAGGAGCTGAAGGAGGACATTTGGCCAGAGCATATTTGCTGCTGAGGCTGCGTGAGCTGGGGGACTTATATGATGGAGTCCGGAAGATCAAATCTGGGGAAGGTCCTTGTGGGACCAAATAGGCTAGATTTATTTGCTTTTTCCTAAAATGTAATAAGCCGAAGTGCCACTAGTGACTTACTTCTATCTTAGTGTCGTTTTGAGATTCATCTATTTTTATATTATGAAATGACGAACTTATTGGCATTAAAAGTTCTCCAAGTTTACTTGTCGCTAGGCCTACCTTAGGCACAACAAGGCTCCCTAATTAAGACGCAAATTTACATTTTCGCAATATGTGCTTAAATACTACAATCATTACAGAATCCTTACTCACTTTACCTTTTTGTATTTATTTATTTATTATGATTATTCCTATCCCCTTAGGTTGGTTCACTCATACTGGCCTCATCAAGGTACTGCACCAGATCTAGAGGCCCTCCACCTCCTCCTCCTCCAAGCGACACAAAAGGCAAAGGAAAGACAAAGATAGACAACTTAAGTGGGATCTGAAAGGAAAATATTGAGAACGCAGAAACCTCAGATGGTCGTAGTACTCAGGCCCCAAATGACCTAGTTTTGAGACTGGAATAAAAGATACTAGAATTGCAAGGAGAACTTGAGCCGGTTCGCAACTTGGCAAACCTGTCACTCACCCTCAATGTCCCCGATGTCCACCAAAAAAACACAAAGAACCAAACACATCCTCAGAATATACAAAACTAACAACCACAAAATCCTCCCGCACCAAATCAATACGCATGTAAACCCCAAAATATCAATTCGCAACCAACACCAACTCCGCAACAACACCATCAACCAATTCATTACCTTTCCAACCACCACTTACCACACTCCCCAAAACACACCGCAACTCATTCCCGGTCCATAAAACTCCACCAATGACTATCATTATACCCAAGTTCTTGGCACCCATCAAAGCAACCCTATATATGTAGAAACTATACCTCATTCTACCATACCGATCTCATGTACACCGGAATCCTCCGAGAAGCACTTGCTCATTAAAAATATGGCTGAAGAACTCAAGAAGTTAAACAAGTCGAGTTCAAAGTGTTGAGTGTAATAGAGGAATAGAAGCTTTGAACTATGAAGATCTGTGCATACAGCCGGATGTCGAACTGTCAGAGGGGTACAAACCTCCCAAGTTTGATATGTTCGATGGTACAGGTTATCTCAGGGTTTATCTAAGGACCTATTGTGACAAGCTTATCATGGACGGGAAAGATGAAAATATTCGAATGAAGCTCTTTACGAGGAGCCTTACTGGGGACGCTTTGTCTTGGTATATCAACCAAAATCCAAAGAAATGGTCCAATTAGGTAAGCAGGGCATTAAATTTCATGGATAGGTTCAGCTTCAACACAGAGAATGCACCGGATGTTTTTTACATTCAAAATATTAAGAAGAAACCTACTAAGACTTTTCGTGAGTACGCTACTCGTTGGAAGTCGGAGGCGGCAAAGGTCATGCCCTCTTTGGACGAATAACAGATGAATAAATTCTTTGTTAGGGAACAATGTCCACAATATTATGAGAGGTTAATGGTCATCGAATATCACAAATTCTCTGATATCATCAAGATCGAGGAAAGGATCGATGAAGGAATCAAGAACGGGATGGTAATAAACTTTGAGGCACTGCAAGCCACAAATAAGCCACTATAATCAGGTGGCATATCAAAGAAGAGAGATGTCGGAGTAGTAATGGTGGCCCAGGGGCCAAAATCTTCACTTATCTATTAGACACCTCCACCCACATATCAAACACCTCCGCCTACATACCAAGCATCATCGCCTACATATCAGCCTTCATTTCCCAGATATTCCCAACCAGTCTCTGTCCATCACACCTACAACCCCAACCATCCCACTTCTAACCCTCACCAGCTCGCCAGAACTATCCAAGACCAAGATCCAACTTCGATCGCAAGCCGCCTAGACAATACACTGCCATTGCTGAGCCCATCGACCAACTGTATGAAAGGTTGAAAGTCCCAAGTCACTCCTGTTCCTACTGTGGCATTAGAAAATCCATCCCAATGGGTCAATCAGTGCAAAACTTGTGCGTACCATTCTGGTATGAAAGGGCATACCACTGCTGAATGTCGAAAATTGGAGGATAAAATCCAAAAGCTGATTGACAACAAGGTCATACAAGCAAAAGAAGTCGCACCTAATATTTGCAACAATCCCCTCCCTGATCATAGGGGTGATGGTGTACATGTGATAAAGACAAATGAGGAATGGGACCCAAGGGGTCTATCAGGCTTATTCGAGAAGGCGATGACTTTAAGGTTGCAGTCACACTTACTCCTGTTGTGGTTCAGACTCAGGCACCTGTTGATGTTGAGGTAACTGTATCAGTTCAATTCGAGGTAGAAGTGGCTCCCCCCGCAGCTGCCTACACTCCATTTGAAGTAGAAGTGGTCACACATTTTACTCTGATGGTGTCAACCATGCCCCCTTCAACTAAAAAGCAATACCCTAGGACTATATTACCGAGGCTCGGCAAAAGGGAAGACTAAGATAGAGGAATCTAATGCTGCACAAGGAATGACTAGAAGTGGAAGAATCTATACACTAGAACATTTGGGAGGATCAAGTAAGGATGCCACTTCTAGGCCTGTCAATTGCGGTTGCTCTCTATTTTAGTCTTAGGCGTTATTTTTTGTTCTTCCCCTCCCTTCTTAGGTGTTACGTATATATAAAGTCTAGTTTTAGGTTAATATTTTTGTGTATTTGCTAATTAGTCCGTAGGTCCTTTTATGTTAAGTCCTTAGGGTCTTTTTATTTATTTTTTGTCCTAAAAAAAATTCTAGAAGGGTCCCCTGGACTACATAATGCCTTTTATAAAATAAGTTAGAAATACTACACCATGCCAAAACTAATCCTAATTAACTAAACTAAACATTAAACTATTTTTGTATTTTTAAAATTATATAAAGATAAAATAAGGTACTATTTTTTTCAAATTCATGAAAAATATATAAACTAAAATATTTTTTGTAATTTTCATGTTTCTTGTAGTAAAATAAAGTAAAAGAGTCAAAATGAGTTGAAATAGCTATATTAGGTATAAATTAAATATTTACATGCTAAAATATAAAAAATCTTGGGGAGGGTCAAAAATTACATGTCTACACTAGGCAGCCTATTATTGAGACCAGGCCAGATGACCCGTGGAGGAAAGTACAGGCAAAGGAATATTCTGTCGTTGACCATCAGAACAAAGTCCCTACTTAGATATCTATCATGTCCTTATTGCAAAACTCAGAGGAACACAAGAACTCCTCGATGAAAGTATTGAGCGAGCCTTATGTACCCAATAACAACACAGGTGGAGAAACGGACAACATGGTTGATCAAGTGCTGGAGACCCATTAGATTTTCTTCCACGAAGATGAGCTACCACCCGAGGGTTTGAATCACAATCGAGCATTGCATATCATAGTCCAATTTGAAGACAAGTTCATTGCCAGGGTCCTTGTTGATGGAGGTTCAAGCCTAAATATTTGTCCATTTGACACTCTAAAGAGGTTGGACAAAGGTTTCCACGAGATACAGGTGGGAAGCATGAATGTGAAGGCTTTTGATGGGTCCCAGAGGGCCACGATCGGGGAAATCAATCTTTGCTTGCAGATGGGGCCAACTTGGTTAAATGTTGAATTCCAAGTGCTCGATATACCAGCCTCATATAATCTTCTATTAGGCTGGCCATGGATCCATGTTGTCGGAGCCGTTCCTTTTACACTACATCAAGTCGTGAAGTTTGAATGGAATTGCCAGGATGTAATTATTCATGGAGATGGAATTAACCCCATCTACACTAGTCAAATCAACCCGGCTATTGGACATAGAAGAAGGCTAGGAGGGGAAACCTATCATCACACTGAATGTGTCAATGCCGTCGAGGAGGACAAGAGGTGGAGTAACAAAATAGAAAGCATACAAGTATGGTCCAGATATGAACCCGACAAAGGGATGGAAAAGAAACTCCAAGGTATCACCAAACCAATACAGCTGAAAAATGATGGTACCATATTTGGGCTCGGTTACCAGTACACATGGCAAGAGTACAGGAATTTGTCATCTCTATGGCGTGGACCATATTATCCTCTTGAGTAGCCAGTGCCACGTTTGAAACAAGCTTTCAACCAAGCCGAAATAATGTGGGGAATACTAGAAGAAGAAGTACTAGCTGGGTTAAAGAATTTGTTCTTAGAGGATGAAGATATGGACTATAGTGCCATAATTGAGGAGTAGGAGGAAGAAGGCCTCACTATTCAGACTGTAAAGAATGGAGCCGTTCTCGAAAACTGGATCGTCACACCATCTTGAGCCTACCGAGTCCCTGGGTAGCTTGGAAGAATTTACACCTATAGTCGTTCTAGGCATTTAAGATTTCTAGAAATTTTATTTTAAAATTTACTTGTTTCAAAATAAATGCTCGATTCATCGAGCCAAGCTTTGTTTGAATGATTTACTCAGTTTAAATCAAACGCATTTATTCTCTATAATTATTCATTACTATTTTTATACTTTTCCCTTCTACAGTATTGTTATTACTTTTCCTGATGAAGCAGTGACTGTGATATGTAATGAGTCAAAACAACATAAGAATAGTGACTCAGAGGAAGAAGATGAGATACCCAAGGAAATTGTCAGGAAGGTTGAAAACTTTGAGAATAAGCCTAAGTCCAACTTGGATGAGGCAGAAGCAGTAAATTTAGGAGACGTCGAGACCGTCAAGGAGACCCGTATCAGCATTCACTTGTCGCCAACAGAGAAAGAGAAGGAGTACATTCCTTTTTTAAAAGACTATGAGGACATTTTCGCATGGTCATATGATGACATGACCGATTTGAGAACTTCAATAGTGGCTCAAAGTTGCCTACTAATCCCATGTGTCCCCCACTAAAACAGAAACTCAAAAAGTTCAAACCAGACATGAGCTTGAAAATCAAGGAGGAGGTTACCAATTAGATCAAAGCCAAAGTTCTTAGGGTGGTTGAGTACCAACCTGGTTAGCTAACATTGTGCCAGTTCCGAAGAAGGATAAGAAGGTCAGGGTATGTGTTGACTATCAGGATTTAAACAGAGCAAGTCTCACAGATGATTTTCCACTTTCAAATATACACATCTTGATTGATAACTGCACCACGCATGAACTCCAATCATTTGTAGATTGCTTCGCAGGTTATCACCAGATTTTGATGGATGAAAATGATGCAGAGAAGATAGCTTTCATCATACCGTGGGGTGTTTATTGTTACAAGATGATGTTGTTCGGTATGAAGAATCAACACTCAGGTTCACGTGCCCGGATTCCAAAAGTTTTCCAAGATAAATATTGCCAACAAAACCACGAATTCAACTATATAATTTATTCCTAATTTTGTGGTCGAATGTTACGTCCTGCGTTTTCGCAAGTTAATGTTTCGTCTTCAGTTAATCGACGTACATGCGGGGATGAGATTATCTTAAGGTTAACATATTTATGCTATTTATAAAAAGCGATAAGTAAGTGCCGGGAAGGATAAAGGGTAAACGAATCAAGGAAAATGAGTTTCGTTGAAGGTTGTCGATTTGGGATAAAATACAGTTCGAGCTATAATACCCGATATTTATAGACTAGTACCATACAAGGTACCATATGACCACGATAACATGATGTATAAAGTATATTAAAAATGGGTAGTATTTTAAGTAGTTTGAGATAATTCCTAATTATGTGGGTAATTGATTAATTATCGTGTAACAGGACATTACCTAATAACCTAATAAGTAGATAAAAATTAAAAAAAAAAAATCACCCCCGCCCCACGTGGCAACAAGCCACTTACAAAAAATGACTCATGGCCACCTTATTTTAGGTGGCAACGTAGGATGATGATATCAAGACATCTTATTCTAAAATTTTGAACAAAAAAAAACATCATTTCTCTGTTGTAAAAATCCCAACTATTTCACAACCAAAGAATCAATCTTTACAAGAATTCTTCATTCGGGTATTCAAGAAAAGGCAAAAAGTTTCAATCTTTATGCAAAAAATGGAGAACAACAGTCAATCATCTTTCTGGCAGTTCAGTGATAAGCTTCGTTTACAAAACAACAATCTGACGTGAAGCTCTTATGTAAATTCTTACAGAAATTTGTTCCAATTTCCTACAATTCCCACAAAAACTGTAAGCAACGTGATTCCTACAAGTTTCAATAATTCCAGCAAGAATTATTTATACTATAGAAATGTAAAATTTTGCGATTCTAAGGGAGTATGTTGCTACCTTTTTCCAGAATATCATACGAATTTTTCCCTACTCCAGGTATGTTAAGGATATCCCTTCTTTCTTTTTGGTATGATCCAAATAATACAAACGAAACGAGCAAAATAAGTAACCTTCATAAATGACTCTATTCATAGAAATACTAGGGTGTCTATATTCTCGATTCCCTATATGAATTATTATTATGTCTTTTGTTCATGGGTCTCAGAAAAATACTTTTTGATAAAGTTTATCCAAAAGGTATATTGATTTTTATGGCATTGCGAGAAAATCTTATTAACGTGTTTCTTATGCATTTCACGCATTGTATTCATTTACACTGACCCATGACTAGATGGATTTATATACATGTATATATGTAAATATATGTATATGGGATATGGTAAAAGGTTACAGCGTTATATACGCACCACCAGCAGATCAGTTGGTATATGTTGATGATATTGCCCACATTGGCCGAGAAGATATATTGGGATGCCCTCAGAGACTTGATGATATTATGTACACTTATATTTATGCATGACACGACATTTATATGCGTGTGCATGACATTATAAATATTTTAGAGTTTACAAAGATATTCAGATTTACAGATGAACTTTTTTATTCTATGTTTCATCTATGTCTTTTACGTACTGATTTTCATGCCTTACATGCTCAGTACATTTTTCATACTGACGCCCTATTTCACAGGGCCTGCTTCATGCCCGTAGGTGCAGATAGGCAAGATGACGGTCCCCTTCTTAGGATTCTTGATCAGCGAGAGTTGGCGTGCTACACTTGATTCGGAGCTGCTTTTGATTTTGGTAGTATATGCTTATACGCTTATATATATATATATATATATATATATATATATATATATATATATATAAGGGTATGACATGGCTCAATCCCATCTTTATATAGTTGTATTTCTATTAGCTGTATGTAGACAATTATGTACAGTTGGATAGTATATGGCCTTGTCCGCTTTCAGTTTTGGGTATATATTTGTCTATCGCGGCCTTGTCGGCTCGTTCACTGTAATTCGCACGTATATGTATATATGTCCTTTGGAAAGGATTTCCTCGTGCATGTTATTCCCGTAATGCAGTAGATTTTATTCATGTTTATATCTTATACGTATGCTTAAGTATGTTCGACAGGTAGGACTCGGGCACTCATCGGGGCCCATCTATTTGGGTCGTGAAAGAACTGGTATCAGAGGAGTTTTGTCCTAGGTTTGTCTACAAACCGTGTGTAGTAGAGTCTTATTTATGTGCGTGTTGTGCACCACACTTATAGGCATGAGGCTACAGGACATATAGGATGTTATCCACTCTTCTTATCTTAGATCGTGCAATATAAGAATTCATGTTCCTAATGATATGTTATAATTTTGGTAACGCCTCCAAAGACAACAACCACCCAGAAGGGAAAGTGGTTGGCGAGACTACTAGTCGAGTACCACGAGTTACCAGGCCTCTAGGAGGGTCTTATAGTGAGATTTCATCTCAAACTTCACATACCCCGCCCTTTCTAGAAGAGCTCCGAAGGGCACCAGCTTCAGCGCCTGCCCCTGTATATTCAGCCCCTCAGCCAGATGCATTGGGTCAGAAAATGAGAGATGTTATTCACCTATTAACTCGATTATTAGCCACACAGGCTTGGCGTCAGAAAGTAGGTATTGGTCATGCAGATTGGTTTGTCAATGCGAGGGTTCGTGATTTCATTAATTTGGACCCTTTTGTATCCACCGAGGCAGATCCAAACGAAGACCCTTAGGTATTTATTGATAGAATGCAGAAGACGTTAAGGGTAATGAAGCCCACTGCGACTAAGATAGTTAAGCTCGCTTCATATAGACTCCGAGATGTTATAGTTAATTGGTACCAGTCTAGGGAATTGTCCAGAGGTAAGGATGCCCCTCTAGCAGTATGGTAGGAGTTTATAGAAGCTTTTCTTCATCGTTATCTACTACCAAAGCCTAGACGGGCTAGAGTTGATAGGTTCTTGATCCTTCGGCAGGGTAACATGAGTGTTCGGGAGCACACTTTTAAGTTTGATTCATTAGTTAGGTATGCTCCCACTATTGTATCTATGATGGACGATCGAGTTTACCAGTTCGTGATGGGATTAGAGCCGTACTTGCTTAATTATTGTATGTCGGTCTTACTTCAGCCAAACATGGATATTTCTCGTATCCAGGCATACGCTCAAGGTGTATAGAAGAGAGCGAGGTCTTCAGGCCTTCGGGTCCTTCTGGTGAGTTTCGAGGTGACTAGAGGAAATAGTACCCGAGGTATCCAGACAAGCCATCATCTAGTGCACCCCCTCAGTTTGGCGGTAAGAGATTTGATCATTCCACATATTCAGGGCCTGGTCAGAATTTCAGTGCCTCAAGATCTCAGTATGGGTGTGAGTCAAGTTATATGAGACCGCCCTTGTTACGATATGCTCAGTGTGGTAAGCAGCATGTCGGGCAGTGCCGTATGGGATTAGGTGTTTGTTATATTTGTGGCTATCCGCGCCACGTTATGAGGGATTGCCGACGAGAGGTGATGAAAGCATACCTAGCCAGCGGGATCTGTAGCTAGTCTGTCATCATCAGTACGCCCCCTAGAAAATGTTCACAAGCACCAATGAGTCATGGTAGAGGCAGAGGCGGAGCATCTAGCTCGAGCGGTCCTCAGAACCGCATTTATACATTGGCAGGATGATAGGATCAGGAGCCATCGCTTGATGTGCTTACATGTATATTATCAGTCTCCACATATGATGTATATACACTAATTGACCCAGGTTCCACCTTATCATATATTACTCCATTGGTTGCTAGTAAGTTTGGAATAAAACTTGAATTGGTTAAACCTTTTGAGGTGTCTACATATGTTGGGGATTCAGTGATAGCTAAGCTAGTATATAGGGGTTGAATAATAGCAATTCAGAGTCGAACTACCATAGTGGACCTAATCGACTAAGATATGGTAGAGTTTGATGTTATAATGGGTATGGATTGGTTGGATTCTTGTCATGCAAACGTTGATTGTAGATTAAAGATAGTCCGATTTCAACTTCCAGAGGAGCCTGTTTTTGAGTGAAAAAGTAATACGATGTCGCCGAGAGCTAGATTTATTTCCTATACCAAGATAAGGAAGATGATCAGAAAAGGTTGTATTTATCACTTAGTTCGGGTTCAAGATATGGAAGTAGTGTCACCAACCATTCAGTCCATCCCTATGGTTAATAAGTTTTCCGATGTTTTTCCTATTGAACTTTCGGGTCTTTCGCCAGAGCAAGAAAATGATTTTGCTATTAACCTTCTACTAGATCTATTCTTCCCTATAGAATAGCCCCTACGTAGTTGAAAGAGTTGAAGGAACAACTAAAGGACTTTCTTGAAAAAGGCTTTATCAGAGCTAGTACATCACCATGGAGAGCACCAATGTTATTTGTAAGGAAGAACGATGGTTCTTTATGGATGTGTATTGATTATGGACAGTTTAATAAGGTGACAATCAAGAATAAGCACCCGCTACCGAGGATTGATGATTTATTTGATTAGTTGCAAGGTGTTAAGCATTTTTTTAAGATAGACTTGAGGTCGGGGTACCATCAGGTAAGGGTTAAGGAGGAAGATATCTCAAAGAAGGCATTCAGGACAAGATACGGCCACTTTGAGTTTCGTGTTATGTCGTTCAGTTTGACCAATGCCCAAATAGTATTCATGGATTTGATGAACCGTGTGTTCAAGCCCTTTTTAGATCTGTTCGTAATTGTATTTATCGACAATATATTCTTGTATTCTCGTTGAGTGGCTGAGCACGCGGATCATCTGCGTATTGTGCTCAGAGTTTTGCAAAAAGGGAAGTTGTATGCAAAATTCTCTAAAGGTAAATTCTGGTTGAACTCTGTATCATTCCTTGGGCATATGATTTAAGGTGAATGCATCCGGGTGGATACACAAAAGATTGAGGCAATAAAGACTTGGCCTAGACCCACAACACCGACGGATGTTCGTAGCTTTCTCGGTTTGGCAGGCTATTACTGGAGATTTGTAGAGGATTTTCTTCCCTTTCAGCACCTTTGACAAA
The DNA here is from genome assembly GCA_026770625.1 of Nicotiana glauca. NCBI lineage: Eukaryota > Viridiplantae > Streptophyta > Magnoliopsida > Solanales > Solanaceae > Nicotiana > Nicotiana glauca. The sequence continues at coordinate 45,026 of MU770652.1, read as the reverse complement.
GTTGACTCATAAGGGTGCAAAGCTTCAATGGACTGACGCTTGTGAATAGAGTTTCCAGGCATTAAAGGACAGTTTAACTTTGTTATATTTTATGAATCCATCATCGTTTTTGGCATTTGATTGACGATTTCAAAGTGAAATTTGGGGATTTTGGCTAACATTTCATAAAGTGAATTTTTGAGTTTTGAACATCGACTCGGAGTCGGAATTGAGTAAAACTAGTATAGTTGGACTCATAATTAAATGGTTTGTCGAATTTTATGCGTTTTTTTAAGTTCTGAGGTATGGGCCCGGGTTTGACTTTTTGGTCGGTTTTGGAAGTTTGATTAAAGATTCGACCTTTGTCGATTGGGTTTATTTCCTTCGGTATTATTTGATTTATTTGAGTTACTTTTGTCTAGTTTCAAGTCGTTTAGAGGTTAGTACATGTGGGATGACATTTTTAGTGCATCGTTTGGCTTGCTAGGTATTAGATTTGGCTTGTTCGAGGTAAGTAACATTTCTAAATTTGGTGTTGAGGGTATGGAGCTCTAGATTATGTATTATGTATTTGGTATTGAGGTGACATACATGCTAGGTAACGGGCTTGTGGGCGTACACCGTGTGAATTGTGACTCCGTTATTTTTGGCAGTGTGTGAAGGTTTAGAATAGTATTTCAGTTAATATGAGGTTTGTTACTAATACTGGGTTCGTTAATGGGAAACTATTATGGTTAGAAGTTATTTCTATGAGTCTCTGGGTTATGTGGTATATCATGTGATTATATCTTCGTTTATGGTTATGGTTTGATACAACTTGTTCAGACTTTCATTGTGTTCAGATGTGAGAATCGAGCCTCATGATGGATTATGGATGTAAAAATTTGGGTTCTTACGTTTTTAGACTAAGGTTGAAGTAAGGATTTTTATTTAGGATGTGTTGTCAGACTTATATGGATTGTGGTGATGTGGTATCACCCACGAGTATATGTGTGTGAAGAGTTTATACAGTGATTTGATTTTGGAACGACTCTTCGCACGTTTGAGGATGAATGTATGTTTAAGTAGGGGAGAATGTAACGATCCAACCTGTTGTTATGAGAATTGCCATTCTGTTTGATTGTTTTAGGTGTTGAGTAGCTTCATATAATGTATTATGACTTGCATGTACTGTTGGTTTTGGTCTTCAAGTTCTTCGAAATTGATTTGGAAGAAGCATTCTTAAATATGAAGCTTTAAGTTGGAAGAATTAACCAAGTTTAAATTTTTGTATTACTTCGGTTCAGAGATTTAACGATAACATTAGGTCTATATGGTGATTTTGGACTTAGGCGTATATCCGAATTTGCATTTGGATGTTTCTAGAAGGTTTTTGTGCTAATTGGCGAAAGTTGATAATTTGAAGGTTTGTAAGTTAGACTGGGAGTTGACTTTTATGATATTGGGTTCGGATTGTTGTTTCGGTTGTTTTAATAAGTTTATTATGTCATTTGAAACTTGTGTGAAAAATTTGAGGTTATTCCGAGTTGATTTGATGAGGTTCGGCACGAGTTTTGAAAGTTGAAAGTTCAAAAGTCCATCAACTTTTATTTGAAGTGCGATTCGTAGTTTTAGTGTTTTATGTGTGATTTGATGCCTCTAGTAGGTCAATGTTATATTTTGGGACTTGTTGGTATGTTCGGGCGGGGTCCCGAGAGGCTCGGATGAGTTTCGAATATGATTTGGATATTTTTATCTCATATTGCACTGCTTAAGAATTTTTGGTGTTGGTGTTTCTACATATGGGGAAGTTTGGACGCAGACGTGAGTTCGCAAATGCGGACATTTTATTGCAGAAGTGAATATGGTCTGGTAGGCGTGAAGCCGTATAACTTGGGTACATATGCGTGTCTGCAGGTGCATTCTCCTGAGCACAGAAGTGCAATTGCAGAAGCGGATTCGTTGTCACAAAAATGACATGGGTTGAGTTGAGGTGTTTGCGCAAAAGCAAAGTTAAGGCCGTAGAAGCGGGTCTTCAGTCGCAGATACAACTTCCCTGGGTAGAACATTATATATTTGAGGGTTGTTCATTTTATCACATTTGGAGATTTGGAGCTTGGTTTTGTTTGATTTTTGGGGAGGATTTTCACTATATGTATTGGGGTAAGTATTTTCTACTCGAATTTGATTATATTACATGATTCTATCTTCGATTTTAGCATTTGATTGATAATTTATGAGAGAAATTGGGGGGTTTTGTCTAAATTTTCCTAAAGTGAATAATTGAGTTTTGATTATCGATTCGGAGTCAAATTTGGTGAAATTAGTATAGTTGGACCCATAATCGAATGGGTTATCGAAGTTTGTGAGTTTTATCGGGTTCTGAGGTATGGGTACAGATTGACGTTTTGATTGACTTTGAGTGTTTGATTAAAGATTCGACCTTTATCATTTTAATTGACTTTGAGTATTTAATATTTTTGAGTTGCCTTTGGCTAGTTTCGAATCGTTCCGAGGTTGGTTTGCGTGGAATGACATTTCTAGAGTATTGTTTGGCTTGCTCAATATTTAATTTGGCTTGTTCGAGGTAAGTAACATATCTAAATTTTGATTTGAGGGTATTTAATTATGGGAACTATGTTAATATTATAGGTTTTAGGGTGACTACACGCTAGTTAATAGGCGTGTGTGTGCACTACTGTGTTCATGATTTGAGGTGGATTTTAGACTACTAAGGTATTAGCTTGCTATCATACGTTGCTATATCCGTGTCTCTAAACATGTATGATTATTTAAGTTATGATTTATGTTTAAAATTATGTCAAGGCTATGTGATTAATTGTTTGAGACCTGATAGGGCCATTTTTGCCATTTCTGAGCTATTTGCCTTAATTGTACACATACTCTTAGTCATGATACTATATCAGTGTATGATATCTATATCGCGGTACTTTATTATTTGATTCCTCACATGTTTTTTTGATGCCTTCTGTGTGTAACACTATTAAATTGAGTATTGTGAGATGCGTTTATCAGAGACTTGTATGGTTAATGATTGAATTTGGGCCATAAAGCCTATTTGGTATTGATTTTGAGATGATGCGTATACTATATTCATATTAGGCTAAACGTTATTGATTTCAGGTGACGCGTGCACCAGGCCCTATCATTTGCGCTATGTGATTATAATCAGCGCTTGGTCATGATCTACCCCTCCAAAGTCTGACATGCCAGCAGTAGGTGCAAGCACATATATGCTTGAGTGATGTGCATTTATGCATGGCACAGTGAGTGTGCTGAGTGTGGTTATTATTAATGGTCTCACTATGTTGATATTTGATGACTTGACATGTAGGCATAGAGATGTATTTTCTCCTGTTAGATAGTATATGATATTTGTTGACTTGGCACGTATATTTGACCTATAGGCACAGAGATGTATTTTCTCATGTTAGACAGTATATGATATTTGATGATTTGACACGTATATTTGACATGTAGGCATAGAGATGTATTTTCTTATGTTTGCGCATATATGACATTTGATGATTTGACATGTATATTTAACATGTAGGCATAGAGATGTATCTTTTCTCATGCTAATTGGTAAACAAAAATTCTTATCTGGTGTTGTGGATTAAAAAATACAGTTTCTTTGAATAAACTCATGTTTAATTGATTTCAACAGTAAGATTTGGACTTTGACTGTCATACTTGGAAGCATGTCTATTTTTTATTAGTCAGTAGAGTCTGTGCATGGAGACTTTAAGATATACCTGCCAGCGTCTGCATGCCTCGGAGTGATCCACCACTGAATTATTTTATTTCCTTGTATTTATTTCGACACTATTGCGTAGAGATATTCAATATCACTTCATAGAGTTTGTGACTCATGTTTCACCGGATTTTGAGAGTTGTACATGTTGAGTTGCAAATTTTATTTTATTCAGTTGTAGAAGTTTTGAGACTTTAAGTTATTATTTCAGTTATTCTCCATGTTTATTAGGCTTACCTAGTCTTAGAAATTATGTGTTGTCATGACATTCTATGAAGGAAAATTGGGCTCATAGTAGTTGCATTCAAACTCTGATGAAACATCTGTATGAACAATAAATTGACAGTTAGAATAAAAGAGCAGTTGAAAATATGCAATTTGGACCAAGAACTTTAAGGAAATTGGAGTTGGAGGTACATTTTATTTTGAATTCTTGCAAAGTTAACCACACACTTTTTTCTTAAAACGAGACACGTATTTTCTTCGCAATTCAATACTGTAAATACTCTATTATTAAAATGACGTAGTAGTATGAATGATTAGGAGAGGTAAACTATATTTAAATGCTTAAACGTTGTTCATTTTTCATACAACAAAACTTCTATTATATATGAGCTTACTGTTTGCGTTTGAGGTTGTTTATTAAGTGCACATTTTGTAATTTTGTTCGTACACCAGAAAGCAAACTCTTAGCCCAACTAACTCAGCTCAAAGCTATTAAAGAATATTCTAACCTTCAGTGATTTTGTGGAGGATTTGGTGACAGTATGTTTTGTTTCTTGGTTGGCGTTGCATCTTTTGTTGACGGACTGCGATTTGCTTCTACATAAGTGAAGGATTCTATCTTCTTCTTCTTCTTCTTCTTTTTTAACTTCCCTCGCCAACGGTAATTGATGTTGAAGTCTGTTGCAAGTTGAAGATGTTCTATTTTTTGGCGTAAGATAATATGACAAATAAATTTTAAATAACCTATGCAGCAAGTGCTCTCTCATATGCTCAATGGGTAACGCTTGCTTCTGCAGGAAAAAGCTTAAAGCATACTGAATGAGTAAAGTAAAGATTGAGTAAAGTAAAGATTTCGAATTAGTTTCTAGTAAAGTTGAAAGAATGCTATAGGTGTCAGTATGTGCACCTTCACCACTGTAATTTCATATATTTTGTCTGCTGTCAGTGAAAACATTCTTTCAGTCTAACTTTTCTGACACTACAGCTGCTACTGTTTTACTTTCGTATGTGATTTCAACTTTAAATTCATATTTGTGGTATTGTATTTGTGTGAGATAGTGTAGATGAAATATGCTAAATAATAAAATTTTATATCAGATATCAATAATGATACTATGTCAATGTTAAGAGTTGTTATTACATTAGAATCAACATTCTCTGTAGGTTGCAAATGATATAGAGAACTTTCTTTTTTTCACTTGATTTGTGCTAGGTATTGACACTCAGAGCACAAAAGCACGAAGAAAACTGAAATTCACTTGGCAATGATATTTCTCCTTCAACATAAAAGCTTAGTGTCTGTTGAGAAGATCATAAAAGGCATGTCACAACTCAAAATTCACTAGACGTGATGGCACTGAACCCCACCCACGAGGTAAGTCAAATAGCAGTCAACACAACTCAAATAAGAATAATAGGAGTCAATGAATAAAATAACTAAACTTCTATTCAAAACTCAAGGATTGGTAGTACAAATCATGAGCTTCTAAGACTTATAATTTATAAAATTTGTACGAAATAAATACATCATCTATTCGAAAAATACATAAACAGATTTACAAATCTAAAGCTACCACGGACAAGTGGCAGCTACATCTGGAAAGTAGGTACATTTTCAATGCCAACTCCCTCCATACACAGCAACATCAGCTCCAAGATCTGCATGCAAGGTGCATAATTGTAGTATGAGTATAGCCAACTCCATATACTCAATAGGTAACAAAACTAACCTCAGATTGAAAGCAGTGGCGAGCTCGGAAGATAATCAGAGTTCAACATCAATAATCTATAGTAACATGAGATACGATAATGCCGAAAATAGTAAATAACTCAAAATATATTATGCTCAGCTCAGTGGTAGGAAGTACTTGGATCTGCACAAAAAGATGTGCAGAAGCGTAGAATAAGCATACTACAATAGTACCTACTAAGTGCCAAGCTTAACCTCAATAAGGTGGTGACTAGGTCAGGTCAATGCCCTACTAGAACAAATAAGCATATTGTACAAGAATACGGCAGTGTAGCAATAATAATAATGAAATTTAAACAACAGATAGCATCTAAAGGCTAGCTACACGGAACTATAGCAAGTAGAGCAACACGGAGAAAAACAACAAATTATATGCAAAGGAAATCAACAACCAAAGTCAAATACAACGAATAGAGAAAGATCAACGATGATCACTACCTAGGTATCGCCTTGTAGTCCCAAATCACAAGAACAACTCACAAACTTTCCTTATACCACCGCGGGAACATTTACATTTAGTTTTGAAAATTATTTTTCCGAAATAGCATCCCGTGTTTTAGCCCACCTTATCACACTGCATGGTTTCTAGTGGCTCCCCTACTTGCTACGCGTATCAATCTCATCATATATCACTGCATGCATTTCAACCCCAAAACCTTATACCACCACATGCGCATCAATATCACAATGTATGAGAAATCGCACCTCAAATGCCAAATATCAGAACTTGCCAGAGAAACCAAACAATAATAATTTTTTACAATAAGGAGCCCACACCTCGACCACAATGTACAGAAAGTCTCATTAATAAAAATCGGAAGTGAATCACTTAATAGAATGATATTTCACAACTTAATACTTTGCCTTAATAGGGACCACGACCATTCTAACTCAATACCAAATTTAAAATCAAGGTATCCTAAGAATAACAGCTTCAAGTAGAGAGTTCAACAGTTAAATAATGAATACGAAATAAATAAAATAAGAACTTCAACTAAACATGTAAAGCAATTAGCAAGTAAGAGATAAGACAAGTAGCCATGTGAAAATAGACTAGCAATGATGACTATAACATATTTAGGTAACTCAATTAAGGCATGAGGAAATCTACATAGCTAATATCGATAATATTTGCATTTAGCCTGTGTACACACTCGTCACCTTGCATACACGGTTTTCACATATTACAATTATCACAATCAACACAATTCCAAAGGGAAAATTCTCCCAAACAAGGTTAGGCAAATCGCTTACCTAAAATTGTGCTAACTCAATTATTAGATGGTCTTTCCCTCATTTATCCAACTTTGAATGACTAAAATCTAGCCATAACAATTTCATAATATAAATATAAACCATAGGAGACAAATTTCGACAATAAAATCACAATCTTTACGAAGAAATAAGAAGTCAATCAGGCCAGCGTCTCGAAACCCGATCAAAATTATAAAACCCAAATACTCATTCGATAACGAGTCCAACCATACAAGAATTACTCGAATCCAACATCAAATCGCCTTTCAAAACCTGAAATTTAAGCTTAAGAAGTTTTCATGCATTTTTCCCAATTTTCCAACTCAAATCTCTAATTACATGATAAAAACAATAATAGATTCGAATAATTTGACCAAAATCAAATTAGAAATTCTTACCCTAATAATCTATCTGAAAATCTCGCAAAAATTTACCTCATACCAAACACTCTAAGTAAAAAATATGAAATATGAGATAAATCCTCCTTTTGAAATTTAAGTTTTGTTGCCCACTGATTCATTCTCTGCGAACACGAAAAATACCTCGCGTTCATGAAGCACAAAAATGTTGTTGTCCAAAATAACACTCTGTGATCGTGGAAGACCACATGCGAACCCAAAACACTGCCTCATTAAGCTACGCGATCGGGTAGCACATCACACGGCCGCGATGAAGAAAAACGTGTGAACCAGTAGCCTTCCAATTCTTCTACGCGAACACGAACTTCTTTATGCATTCGTGATTCACTAAAAACCAGCCTTCTGCGATCGTAGACCCCTTTTCACGATCGTCCAGAGAAAATTATCCCCAGTGCCAAACTACTCTTCGCGATCACATTAATCCACTTGCGATCGCATATAAGGAAACCATAAGCACCAGATTCTGCAACCTTCAAGGTTTCGAAATGCGTCAAATATGGTCCGAATTACACCCGAAGCCCCCGGGACCTCAACCAAATATACCAACACCATCATACGAACACACTCGGATCGTCAAATCACATCAAACAATACTAGAATCATAAATCGCACATCGATTCAAGCCTAAAGAAATTATGAACTTCTGAATTACAAAATTGATGTCGATATTTACCAAAATAATTCCTACTGATCTCAAATTTTGCACACAAGTCATAAATGATATAACAAACCTATTTTAACTTCCGAAATCAAATTTTGACCCGATATTAATAAAGTCAACTCCAAGTCAAACTTCCCAAACTTCCAAACCTTTAACTTTCCAACTTTTGTCGATTCTCCTTGAAACGACCTCTGGACCGTCAAATCAATATCCGGACATGCTCCTAGCACCAAAATCACCATACAGAGTTATTGGATATGTCAAAATGTTATTCCCAAGTCATCTATACAAAAGTAAAACTACGATCAACTCTTTTAACTTAAAGCTCCAACTTAGGGACTGTGTGTCCCATCTCACTCCGGAACTCACTTGAAATCAAAATTAAAAACACCGACAAGTCACATAATCGCAATATAACACTGATGAGGCAATAAATAGAGAATTGGGGCTAAAATACTCACAGCAATCGGCCGAATTGTTACAACAACAAAGGTCGCAAGAATGCTTTTTGATAGCTTGCGGGAGTTGTAATGCTTGCGTTCAAAGCAGATTTTGATATTGTTATTCAGTACAGTGTAATTTTATCTTTTGTGTAAATGAATACATAAATTTTGAAATAGGGATTCACTACAGTACAATCTTTCACATTTTGTGTAAACAACTAAGGAAACTGTATTTTTGCATGTTCTTGTAAATACAGGTAGCTCCTTTTGTGCATGAATCTATATTTCCATCATACCTTCTAAACTCATAAGCTTCTGATAGTAGCGCTACTCTGATTGCAAATAATTCGCTATCAAGGCTTAGAATGAAGACAATTATTCACCGTTAAGCTTAGAATGACAAGGTGACATAACGTATAACAAAAAAAGCATAGGATTAATCACGAGGTCTAAGGGAAAGTGCGGGCTACCCCTACTAGTATATCCATACATTTCATAACAGATTGAAAATTAATACAGTATTGTCACGACCCAAAATTCTATTCGATCGTGATGGCGCCTATCGTGGAACTAGGCTAGCCACTTATTTTCTTTATCCAATTATTTACTTATGAAAAATATCATTTTATAATACAGATTAATAAAAATAATAATAATAGAAATGTCAAAAAAGTGGAATGAAAAACAATCCCCAACCTTGGGTGTCACTAGTCATGAGCAAAGCTAATATAACTATCTGAAATACAAATCTAGAATAGTCTGAATACATCTAATAAGTAAAATTAGAGAAAGATAGGTAAGGAGAAGGCAGAACTGCGGTCGCCAAGCAGCTACCTCGCAATCTCCAATGAAATTCTGCATAAGAAAGATCAACAACCTGTACCATGCCCCGAAATACCTCGATCTGAATACAAAGGTGAAGCGGGTAATGTGAGTATACCAACTCAGTAAGTAACAAGTCCAAAATGTACTGACAGGCAATGACGGACCAAACCTCAATAGACAATTTAGCAGTAAACGGAATAGAAATGTAGACATGCTTACGTTCAAAGTAAAGCTCGAAGTAATAGAAGCAACTGGTCAGTAAAGATTCAATACTCAGAGATTTCATATATGTACCAATGCACAACTAGCATGATCAATGTTCCCACAACCTCCACTCACAAGTGCTCAACCACTCGGTACTGTATGTGGCCATCCGGCCCAGGAAAGGTCCATCCCGAAATATACATCACTGACCATAGTCATCAAGTACCGAGGACACAAGCCAATTCGGCCTCACGGAGAAGATCCATCTCTCGGTATAGTACTTCGGAAAAATCCATGCCTTAGGAAATCCATCCCTCAACAGAATCAGCTACTGTGCTCACTGGAGGTGTAAAGACTCCAGAGGGGCTTCTCTGAGCCCAAGTGCTATATCAATGCCAGCGAAGGCATGATCAATATCATTTCTGCTGCATACAGCCTGATCCTATACTATCAATCAATATTCGGCTCCCGGCCTCACTCAGTTAGTAATCTCGAGTCTCAGACACATGGGCTAAGATGTCATAATACAAGCGCGAATAATGATATGATATGTGAAATATAAATAATCGAGACTGAGGCATGATATGATATGCATGAACATGACTGAGTATAGAATATATATGAATCTAATGGCATGATAGAAAAAACAACCTTTCGGGTCTCAGCAGTGTTGGCGTGAGGCCTTAACATGATAATTAACATGATTTATAGCTCAATAGCTAGATCATATTATCACAACACAGATATCAATAATAAGTAACTGCTAAGCGGTGCTTTAGAATGATCCAGGCCACATTTCACATGGTGCATGCTCATACGCCCGTCACTTGGCATAGCGTTGCCTTCATATCAATCATTGAACATATCGTTTGGGGTTTCGAACCCGTAGTACCAAGGTTGAAAGCGTTACTTACCTCAAGCCAAGCCAAAACTCTAGCTCGCGATGCCTTTTCCTCTCGAATCGGCCTCCTATTGCCTCGAATCTAACCAAAATAAGTTCATAACCATCAAAATGTGCTAAGAGAACAAAGCCCACTCAAAAATAATTAAATTATAACAAAATCCCAAAATTGATCAAAACCCGACCCCGGGGTCCACATTTTGGAATTCAATAAAATTTACATCAATAGACTCCTTATCTTCCCACGTGTTCATACATATCAAAAGTACTAAAATCCGACGCCAAATGATCCCTCAAATCCTTGCTCAAAGGTCTCCAATCTCAAGCCCTAGTTTCCCAATTTTTAACCCATAATTTAAATTAATTTTCAAGCCAAATCAGTGAAATAACACCTTAGAAACGAGTTTAGGGCCCAAAAACCTTACTTCTATGAAATTCCCTTGAAATCCCTCTTCAATTAGCTCCCTCAAGCACAAATTCGTATGAAAATGGTAAAGAATAAATCCAAAATTGCGAAGGGATTCTTTTATACCTTGTGGCCCAGGCTTTTCGCACCTGTGGTCCTTTTACTGCTTCTGTTGTCCCTCTTCTGCGGTCCAAGACACCACATCTGTAGTTTTCACTTATGCCCCAATTTTCTGCATCAACGATGATAATCCTGCACCTGCGTTATCGGAGGTGCGCTTCCCTAACCGCTTATGCAGTTCCACCTGATCCTCTACTTGGACACTTCTGCGGCTTACCTCCGCATCTACGGGGGTCGCACATGTGGCCTCCCAACCACAGATACGATTATGATAGCAGTCCCAAACTTCAGCTGTAAACTTAACTCCAAACTTTTCCGTCAACCATCCGAAATAACCCCAAGGCCCCTAGGACCTCAACCAAAAGCATAAACAAGTCATATACTACCATCCAAACTTATACCAATCTTCAAAAACCTCAAACAACATCGAAACAACCAAATCACATCGGATTCAAGCCTAAGAACTCTAAAAACTTTCGAATTTTGCTATTGATCAAAAAGTCTATCAAACCACATCCGAATAACCTGAAATTTTGCATACATATCCCAAATGACACAACGAACCTACTACAGCTCCCGAAATTCCATTTCGACCCCTATATAAAAATCTCACCTATTAATCGAAAAATGCCAAAATTTCACTTTCACCAATTCAAGCCTAAATCTACTACGGACCTCCAAAACACATTCTGATCACACTACTAATTCCCAAATCATCCCCAGAAGCTATTCGAATCATCAGAATTCACATCTGAGCCCTTTTCCACATAAGTCAATTTTCTGTTTACTTTTCCAACTTAAGCTTACTCAAAAGAGACTAAGTGTCTCATTCATTACCAAAACCTCTCCGAATGCAAACCACTCAACCTGGTAACATATAATATAGATGAAACAAGCATGAAGAAGCAGAAATAGGGAAAACGGAGTGGAACTCATGAGACAACAGGTCGGGTCGTCATATTCTCCCCCTCTTAAACAAATGTTCGTCCTCGAACGGGTCAAGAAACATACCTGGAGCCTCAAATAGGTGGGGATATCTGCTTCGCATCTCCTACTCAGTCTCCCAGGTATCCTCCTCCACGGGCCGACCTCTCCAGTGCACTTTCACTGAAGCTATATCCTTTGTTCTCAACTTTCGAACCTAACTCTCCAAAATAGCAATTGGCTCCACATCATTAGTCAAATCACCATCTAACTGAACCGTGTTGAAATCCAGAACATGAGATGGGTTCCCAATATATTTCAGGAGCATAGAAACATGAAATACCGAATGCACACTCGATAAACTGGGTGGTAAAGCAAGCTCATAAGCCACCTCCCCAATCCTCTGAAGTACCTCAAAAAGCCCAATAAAACGAGGACTTTGCTTTCCTTTCTTTCGAAACCTCATAACACCCTTCATGGGTAAAACCTTCAAAATAACCTTCTCACCAACCATGTAGGACACATCCCGAACCTTCCTGTCAGCATAACTCTTCTATCACGACTGCGTTGTACGAAGCCTCTCCTGAATCACTTTTACCTACTCTAAAGCGTCCTACACCAAATCTATACCCAATAGTCTGGTCTCACCCGTCTCAAACAAACCAACTGGATATCTACACCGCCTCCCACACAAACCCTCAAATGGAGCCATCTGAATACTCGACTGCTAACTGTTGTTAGAAGCAAACTTTGGGAACAGTATAAGTTGATCCCATTACCCCCATAATCAATGACACAAGCGCGCAAAATGTCCTCCAATATCTGAATAGTGCTCTCGGATTGCACGTCCGTCTGATGGTAAAAAGTTATGCTCAACTCCACCTGAGTATCCAACTCTCGCTGCATCGACCTCCAAAACTATGAAGTAAACTGAGTGCCCCTATCTGAAATAATGGAAACTGGGACACCATGTAAAGGAACAATCTCCCGAATATATATCTCCGCCTACCGCTCTTCAGAATATGTCAGTACACACCAGAATGAAGTGCGCGGACTTGGTCACTCGATCCACAATCACCCAAATAGCGTTGAACTTCTTCAAAGTCCGTGGAAGCCCAACTACAAAATCCATGGTGATCCGCTCCCACTTCCACTATGGAATATCCATCCGCTAAATCAAGCAACCCGGTCTCTGATGCTCATATTTCACCTGCTGACAATTGAGAAACCGAGCTACAAATCCCACAATGTCTTTCTTTATTCTCCTCCACCAATAATGATGTCTTGAATCCTAATATATTTTTGCAACACACGGATGAATAGAATACCACGAGCTATGGGCCTCCTCCAGAGTAAACTTCCGAAGCCCATCTACATTGGGCACATACTCGGCCCTGCATCCTCAACACCCTATCATTACCGATAGTCACATCTCTATCATCACCATTGTAGACTTTATCCTTAAGGACAAGCAAAGGAGGATTGTCATACTGGTGCTCTCTGACGCGATCAAATAAGGAAGACCGAGAAATCACAGAAGCCAATACCCGACTGGGCTCCAAAATATCCCACCTCACGAACCGATTGGCCAATGCCTGAACATCATTTGCAAGAGGTCTATCTCCAACTAGAATATACGCCAAACTCCCCATACTCATTGCCTTTCATCTCAAAGCATCAGCCACCAAAATGAACTTCCCCAGATGATACAAAATAGTGATATCATAATCTTTTATCAACTCCAACCATCTTTACTGCCTCAAATTGAGATTCTTCTACTTGAACAGGTGTTGTAGGCTGCAAAGATCAGTAAACACCTTACAGGACACACCATACAAATAATGCCTCCAAATCTTCAATGCATGATTGATGAAGCCATACCAAATCATGAACACGATAGTTCTTCTCATAACACTTCAACTGAAAAGAAGCATAAGCAATAGATCTACCTTCCTGAATCAACATACTCCAAATACGAACACTCGAAGCATCACAATACATGGTATAAGAATATGAAGCTGATGGCAATACTAACACAGGAGTTGTGGTGAAGGCAGTTTTGAGCTTCTGAAAGCTCGCCTCACACTCATCCGATCACATGAATGGATCACCCTTCTGAGTAAACTTGGTCAAACGTAATGCTATAGATGAAAATCCCTAAACAAACTGGCGGTAATAACCCGCCAAACAAAGAAAACTGTGAATCTTTGTGGCTGAGGACGGTCTGGTCCAACTCTGCACCGCCTCTATCTCTTTTGAATCCACTGAATACCCTCACTGGACACCACGTGCCCCAAGAATGCCATGGAACCGAGCCAAAACTCACACTTGGGGAACTTTGCATAAAGCTTCTCCTCACTCAATCTCTACAACAAAACTCTCAAGTGCTCCTCATGCTCCTCCTGACTATGAGAATACACAAGAATATCATCAATGAAGACTATGACGAAGGAGTCGAGATACGGCCAGAACATGTTTTTCATCAAATGCATGAATGTTGTTGGGGCATTGGTCAGCCCGAAAGACATCACCAAGAAATCATAATGACCATATCTGGTCCTGAAAGTTGTCTTAAGAATATCCAAGTTCCTTATCTTCAGCTGGTTATAACCTGGATGGAAATCAATCTTGGAGAACACTATCGCTCCCTGAAGCTGGTCAAATAAATCATTATACTTGTTCTTGATTGTTACTTTGTTCAACTACCTGTAATCAATGCACATTCTTATCGTGCCATCCTTCTTCTTCACAAATAGAACAGGTGCACCCCAAGGCGACACACTTGGCCGAATGAACCCCTTATCAAGGAGTTCCTAAAGTTGCTCATTTAACTCCTTCAACTCTGCGGGTGCCATACGATAAGGTGGAATAAATATGGGCTAAATGCCCGGCACCAGATCAATACCAAAATCAATATCTCTGTCCGGCGGCATGCCCGACAGGTCAGCAAGAAACATATTGGTAAATTCCCTCACAACTAGAATAGAATCAATACCGAGAGTCTCTGCACTGACATCCCTCACGAATGCTAAGTATGAAAGACAACCCTTCCCAACCATACGCTAGGCCTTCAAAAAAGAAAATCACCGTACTAGGAACATAATCAGTCGAACCTTGCCAATCAATCCGTGGCACACCCTGCATAGCCAAAGTCACTATCTTAGCATGACAGTCTAGAATGGTACGACACGGAGAGATCCAATCCATGCCCAATATAACCTCAAAGTCTACCATGCATAACAACAAAAGACCTACTCAGGTCTCCGGACCCCCAATAGTCACCATACATGACCAGTACACATGGTCTACAATAATAGTATCGTCCACCGAGTAGATACATGAACAAATGAAACAAGAGACTCACAGGGCATATCTAAATAATGAGCAAAGTATGATGACACATCAGAATAACTAGAACCGGTATCAAATAATGTGAGCACGTGATTTTTTTTCTATATGAATTACTCCCATAAATTTAAAATAAAATAATTTATTTCAGCGTTTGCAATTTTATGGATTTTCATGGCATTTTCTGTTAATTGTGCGCATTTATGTCTGTGCATTTTAATTGGTGAAAAATACAAAAATATGTTGCATTTACGTTTAGGATTTGACTTTGCATTTTCTTTAAGAATTAATTAGTAGGTATTTATTTTACAAAGAAGGAAAATCACACAAAAAATAGTTTATTTTCACATTTTAATTTTAGTTTGGAATTTTAGTAGTATTCTGTTATAATTAGGTGTAATAAGTGTTAGATATAGTGATTAATTTAACTTGATTGGATAATTTGATTAGGGATTAATTTAGGTTTTTTTATTTTATTTCAATTTAAAAAGAATTTAAAAGAAATCAAAAAAATAAAAAATAAAAAAGAAAGAAAAATGAAAGAAAGGACAAAGAAAAGATCTCAGTTTTGGGCCATTTCAGGTTAATTATTCCAGGCCTAAACACCAAATACCCGACCAGGCCTGCCCCAATTCGCCAAAACCCGTCCAAATATCCATGCCCCAACCCGGTCCAGCCCCT
>MU770652.1:19792-28404 GCA_026770625.1 Nicotiana glauca | reverse complement strand
CAAACCAACCAAATAAAAATGTTGTGCTTAAAAGAGATCTAAGTCGTAGAGGTTAATCCATCTAACGACTCAGAAGTGGGGTGTCCTTAATATTTAAGTGTCCAAACGCTTACCCCCTACCCTTTTCACTCGTCTCTCACCTTTCCCTGCAACGCTGCCGCCAGCTGCTGCCTGAAATGGTCCCATGGTAGTGGAAAGTCTCCGATCACCATCAAATTTACACCACAGACCCTCCTTCGCCTCCTCATATCAAATCACCACCCAGTTTCCCTCAAAACTCACCCAAATTCCTCAAATCTTTGATTCAAAGCCACAAACCCTAGCGCCGCTAAAATTTCTTTGATGGCGGCGCCACCACAAAACTGCCCCAAAATTATACCCTAGAGTCTCTTGTGTCTCCTATTCCCAAATCCCTAACCCATGGCCTTCAAATCCCCTAGGTCAACTCGAATTTTGAAATAGAAAAGCTGGACCTAAACCTAAACTTTCCCAAAACATTCAGCATTCAAATCCCTATATCTACAACCTGTGCTCATGTCAATTTCATGACCAACCTCTGATTTAGCCTGAATTAGAGGCTAATTATCCTCAAGTTTCGACTATCATAGGATTACTTTAGCACTTAATTTTTACCCGTTGAGATTCACCTTGGGTTCTGTTTCAGTTACTATCATTCCTTTTCTTTTTTTTATTTATTTAATAAGATCATGATTGAGTTACTGGTTTAAATTTGTTTAAGTGTGTTTAGTCTAATTACAATAAGTTTTGGGGATTATAGTTCTATTTAAATATTGGTTTAATGATCCTGTGAAGGTTTGTGCGTTTGATTATGCTTGGTTCGCTTTCAATTGTCAAATGCTCTGCATTTCTGTTAAGAATTTCATCTTTTGATCTGTTTGAAGCTTTTGCATTTGAGTAGTCCTGTTTGTCGCACTTCAAGAAATCTATAGGGGAGTCAACTGTCAGTCTAGAAACTTTATGGGTCTCAATGGAAAGGGTAGGGGTAGTAATAACTGGTTGGACAAAGGTTAATTCAGGGATTTCAGATTGTGAAAGAATCCTTTCTGTTATGAAAAAGCCTCTAGAGGATAAGACGAACATTAATTTATTAGGAAGCATGGATTTTAAGATATTTTAGAGGTGTAAAAGGGATAAAATAATCGAAAAGAGGGGTAAAAAGGGGATTGGATAATCAGGCCAAGGCTGCATTAAGCATGCCTATATAAAGACCTTTTCCCTTTCATTTTAGGGAGCCTGGAACACTCTAATATATACACAAAAATACAATTTTCCTGTTTCATTAGAGCTTCAGTGATTTTGAGCTCTTTTCAAATTTCTGAAGTCATTCTGTCACATCTAAGCATAAATAATTATTTGAAGTTGGTTGCAAAATCATCTTAAAGTTTGCTGGGCTAATTGAACTTGATTGCTGCACATCATTGACCATTTGAAGCTGATTTTTACTAGTTGTTTTGGCTGTCTAATTACTGCTGAATCTGACTCTTTTCTACTCTTATTTCCACTTGAACTGTTTTTAACTAATGCCTTGTTACAAGTCTGAACCTGATTGAATCCATGTAAAGGTCCAATTTCATGAGTTTGAATTCAAGTGGATATATTATCTCCAGTTGCAATGTGATCGATTCTATTACTATAGTTCTTTGGTTTACCATATTTTATAGTATCTTAGTTTCCTTGTATTGGTTTAATTTCTCAATCTCCATGATTCAAATTTATTGATACTATGGAATAGGTGCTTAGATTCAGGGTCCTGTAATAGTAAATAAAAATTCATGTGTAAATAGAATGTTAAATATATTATAAGCATTGACTACCTGAATATCTTAGTTGGTTTGTTTTTGTAGTTTGAAATTGGAATTTGATATGAAGAAGTTTTAATACTGATACTGGGTGCAACATGTTTGGAATAGGGATTTTGGAACTGTGGGATTTAATTGATTCATGCATGTCTATGTTTGTTTCAGTCAATTTTGAAGCTAGTATGTGTTTTGATGTTTATTGTTGATTAATGTACTGAAATAATAAGTATAGTTTAGATTGTTAAACTTTTTATTGGAATCTATGTTAGTTTTGGCTATTACTAAAATCGTACATGCTCTTGTTTCAAAGTTAGAACATATTTGATCAGGCTTAAGGATAGTTAATGTTAGTCTTAATTTTTTCTGGAAATATTTTGAAGCTTTGTGGTTACAATTATCAATGTTTGTTGGATCACAAGTTTGGGTTGTAGCGTGTGGCCCAATAATTCTAAAGGTGTAGTGCTGTATTGTGGCACTCGTTCATTTGGGCCTCAATGAGCCCATTGTCCTCTTAGTATGTATAGGGGCGCCTGGCTTGTGATCTGGGTTGCTTCGTGGACTTTGGACCATAAGTCCACTTGGATTGAAATTACCAGCCTTAACAGTTGGGCCAGTGCAAGTGGCCTTAGGAATTATTAGCTAGATAGCTCTATCATGCTGTTAGGCTCACCCTAGGCCCAAACTAGGCAGCCTTCGTTTTTGCTTTTAATCATTAGTTCGTTTGGGAGCTAAATTGAAGCCCATTTGCTTTAAATAATTAACATTTTCTTTTAAGCCATTTAAAGAAACTTTAATTAGTTTAGAGACCTTCTAAGTAAAATAATTTGGGGTGCGCCAAGCCGAACAAAATTGTCAATTGCATGGCCCTCTTTTAATTAGTTTTAACTTATCCTTAGAATTCGAGGCGAGCTATTTAGCAAAATTCCATGGCCCTCGCAAAATTAAAAACGCGTTGTTGCTCTAGGCGCGTACTTTAATAACATTACCTTCCTAAACTCGGGTGCATATTTATGTGACCCAAATCCAAATCTCAGCATTAGATAAAATATATTATGGACTGCGGGTGCATTTATGTGACGTGGTTTAAAACATATTTTAAATAACGTTGCAATCTTCCTTTAATTAAGTAAATAAAAACGGTTTAAAAGCTAAATGGACATGAGTTTAAAATGTTCTAAAATCAAATAATAGGCCAATTATAACAGTTGAGAGACCGTGCTAGATCCACGGAACTCGGGAATGCCTAACACCTTCTCCCGGGTTAACAAAATTCTTTACCCAGATTTCTGGTTCGTGGACTGCAATACAGAGTCAATCATTTCCTCGATTCGGGATTTGAACCGGTGACTTGGAACACTATAAATCTCCCAAGTGGAGACTTTGAATTCTCTAAATAATAAATTCTGTTTCGATTGTCCTTTAATTGAAAAAAAACTCCCTTTATTATATCCTTCCGGGGGTGTGAAAAAGGAGGTGTGACAGCTCTGGCGACTCTGCTGGGGACAAGAACCCAGAACCTCTGGTTCAGGGTTCAGAATTCGAGCTTGGAATAATTGTTGTATTTGGCTTTATCTGTTATCTGATAATGTGCAAAATGTTGCTTTTTACCACTTTGATATTATCTTAACTGTATACATAAAACTGTTACAAAACCCTTCTCTTCTCATCTTTGGTGATGTGCTCGCTGGTCTAGACTCCCTATTCTGTTAGTGTCATAACTTGAAATAAGAAAGAGGCCCGGGCAAGTTACTAGGTTGGATGGCCTTTTGGTTCCCGGTACGTAGCCCCATCCTCGACTCGAGTTATCCACTCGGGTACACAGTCTAAAATACATACCCGGATTTTGAACCTAGAATAACTCAGCCTCATGCCTCCAGCGGTTGAGAAAAAAGATGTCCCATGGAACTACACACGAGCAATAATGAGACACAAGGGAAAAGATGTGGAGGAAGAATTTGTTGAGATCGGAGGACCGACTCATTTCGGAGGATGTCTTACCTCTAAAGAATTAAGGAAGGCCAAGCTCTTCAAGGGTAGCCAAATGCCAGTAAAGAAACCAGTGACTGAGGAGGAGGTCGAAGAGTTCTTGAGAAAGATGTGCAAAACTATTCCATTGTTGAACAATCAAGGAAAACTCCAGCTAATATTTCTCTGTTATCTTTGTTGACACAAACGGATGAACATTCCGCGGCCATAATGAAGATTCTGAAAGAGGCACATGTTCTTGATACCATTTTAGCGGACGATGAGCTTCCTATAGAGGGCATGGAATACAATCGAGCTCTTTGTATCACGGTGAAGTGCGAAAATTATTTTGTCACCAGGGTATTGTTTGATAATGGATCCAGTGCAAATATTTGCCCTCTGTCCACTTTGCAAAAGTTAAAGATCGGCACCGAAGGAATCCATATGAAAGGTGTAGGTGTTGGAGGTTTGATGGGAAAGGAAAAGGTTCTGCTGGAGATATAACACTTGAATTGGTGATAGGGCCAATTGGTTTCAGTGTGGAATTTCAAGTGCTAGAAGTGGTCGCCCCGTATAATTTATTATTGGGTAGGCCTTGGATACATGCGGCTAAGGCAGTCATCACTATATCAAATGGTAAAATTTGAGTGGGACAAACAAGAGATAATTGTGCGTGGGGGAGAGGATTTATCCCTTTATGAAGATTCATCTACTCCATTTATTGAGGCCGGGGATGATAAAGGACCTTTAGCTTATTAAACTTCCGAAATGATATTTGTCAAAAAGGTTCCTGAAGGAAAATGCATTCCAAGGTCGAGGCTATCACCTTCGATCTGCATGGTAGCTAATGAGATATTGAAGTATGGTTTTGTGTCGGGTAAAGGTCTGGGCACATCTTTTCAAGGTATTGTGCAGCCAGTATCTCTACGTAAAAATCTGGGTACATTTGGTCTGGGGTTCAAGCCTACATAGGATGATGTGAAGAAGGCTACAAAATTGGAAAAGAAAGCATGGTCGTGCTCTAGGCCTATCCCACACCTCTTCAGGACTTTTGTCAAGTCAGGGATAGTGAAGCGTTCGGTGTCAGCAGTTCCAAAGCCTGTGGTTGTCTTTGATGAGGAGTTGATTTGAGAGGGTCCAAAGTCTGTTTGACGAAGTGAACACGGTTGAAATTAGGGAAGGTTTAGGTGATGAAGAGGTGCATTTTTTTAGGCCAAATGTGAAGCTTAGCAATTGGGAAAATGCTCCTCTCCCTGCCCGGAGGGAGTCTCGGTAGTTTTCTTTGTTTTCCTTTCTATTTTGGTCATTGTAGGGTTGTGACCTAGAATTTTACTTTTTGCTTGTTTGATGAACAAAACCTATTATCCTTTATCTTAAATGAAAGGCAATTTCCCTTTTTCCATCCTCCTGATAATTTCTATACAATTCTTTTATGTTGGTTTCAATGACATGACATGCATGAGGAGTCTTCGGCCGAGTACTAAAAGCCAATTTAATTCTGAGAATCCAAAATGGAGTGTGATGATGAAGCACAGCTTGATGATGATGAATGGGTCTAAACCCGCACAATTGAGTTTGATCGATGAGAAAAGGTTGGCAGCAGTGTATCATGGCCAGCTGTATCAACGGAGAATGGCAAGAGCATATAATAAGAAGGTGCGTCCACGGAAGTTCGAAGTGGGTCAGCAAGTGTTGAGACGTATCCGTCCACATTAGGCTGAGGCCAAAGGCAAGTTCGCCCCAAATTGGCTGGGGCCATTCATCGTGACAAGAGTGTTGTCCAATGATGTTTTATACTTAACAGACATAGAAGGCAAGTGTGTAGTAATGGCCATCAATTCTGATGCGGTCAAGAGATATTATGTACGATCTTCTTTGATTTAATTGTATTTGTTTTTACTTATCATGTTTTGAAGATTGGAGTGACAAAGGTATTTTGTTCTGCTATCTAAATACTTTACCTTTTGTTACCCCTTTGAGCCTTTTTTATTTCCTTCCATACCCTTCTTTTGGAATAAGTAGCAAAGATCAGAAACACAAGCGCAAAAGATAAGTAAAAAAAAGAGAAAGGAAAAAGAATGAAAAGAGAGAGAAGAAAAGGAAAAAGAAAAAAAAGAAGAAAAAGAGAAGAAAGAGAAAAAGAAAAAACAACAAAAAGAGAAAAGAGAAAAGGAAAAAAAGAAAGAAAAGAAGAGAAAGAGGAAGAAAAGGAAAAGAAAAATCACAACAACAAACTAATTCCTATGACATGAACTACGTTCGACCTGATTCCTTTTAAAGATACATAGGCAGTCTCACGGTTCGGTCCCATCAAAATAAAAATCCAAAAGTCCCCAAGCAAGAAACTGGGGCAGAAGTTGCGGTTGTTATAAGAAATCTTATTCCAAAAGTTGTAATTTTTAAACCCATTTGAAGTGTTTTTGAGCCTTTAATGCCCTTTTTTTTAACCCTATCCAAAAGCCCACATTAGGGTCCAAAGAAAGAACTTCTGATTAGTCTTCAAGAAATGTCAAGTCGAGCAAGAAGAGGTGATTCATATCAGGGGCAACACTCTGGTCCAAGCAAGAAGAGTAATGAAAAATGAGAGAATCTATTGGTGAAAACCCTCACGGGCACCGTAAGGCGACGGGAACTGAGAGAAAGAAAAAATGAGAGAGTCTTATTGGTGAAAACCCTCGCGGGCATCATAAGGCGATGGGAGTCGAGAGAAATCAAAATGAGAGAGTCTTATTAGTGAAAACCCTCACGGGCACCTTGAGGCAAAAATGAGTTGAGATATGAACAAATGAGAGAGGTTTGTAGGTGAAAAACGTATAAGGCATCGCAGGATGAACAAGATTTAGGTTTGGGTGAAGAAATCAGGTTATGGAATTCTGGGGCAACAAAGTATGGCAATTGAAAGTTGATTAGTTGGACGGACTAGGCCGATTAGTCCGAAATGCATATCATGATCAATGGTACCAGCTGTTCCACTCAGATAAGTCTCTTTCCCTTTTTCCTTTTAGTAAGTCGTCCAGTTTTGGATTTTCTTCATCCTTAACTCTCAAGGTCGTTGCATTTCATTTCTTTTGGGGTTTGTTTCTCTAAGATGTTTCAATATCAGTTTTGTTTAAAGCAAATAAGAAAGGATTTCAAAGCTCACTACCAGCTTCCAAAATTGCAAAGCACAGTGTGGCCAAAACATACCAAAGATAGCATGATGTTAAGTGGGATATAAAGAGTCACCAAAAGTTTCATCGATGGAATGATCGGGTAATGTCATGGGAGATGCAAAGGTTCAGATAAAGGGGTTAGAGGTATAAAACAATAGTATGGGTATAGAACACTCGAGTCGTCAAAGGTCATAGGGTTTGAAAGTCAGTTAGAAAGTCAAGCGGTTCAGGACCAGTTCAGGGAAGCAGGTCAAAACAAAACATGGCAGCGGAGAGACATTCAGCAAGAATGCCATTGTTAGAATAGTCGTGTAAATAGGAGTAAATAACACTAATCCGATATGTATTAGGAGTAGGATATGTTATATCTGTATATATAAGGCTCATTGTAGCATTGTCAATTAATCAAATAATATTTTTCTCCCGTGCATTCTCACATGGTATCAGAGCAGCAGTGAAAAAACATCCAGGAAAGAAAATCCACCCAAAATAGTCATCGTGCATCAATTCCGGCGACCTTTTAGGGTTGTTTTCGAAAAAAATCAATTTTCATCGGTGTTGTGCAAAAACCAACACCACCACAAGATCCCCCAACCCCCGGTGACCAAACCTCATCAAACACCTCTGGCAGAACCCTTCTCACGCATCGCCCGAAGGATATTTTTTCGGTGAGATCTGGTTTACAAACCGGCACGTTGAGCCCTTTCCAGCCATTTTTTTACGTCAGTTTTTCAGGACAGTTGGGTCGGCTACTAATTTTGACCCTACCCATCCTATTTTCATTTGATTTCGACCACTTTGAGTTTTTTCCGGCATCTACGCTAATTTTTTCCTGTAGCTACAGTAATTTTTCGGCAAAAACAGTGTTTCCTTTATCTGTTTTAGGGAGTTTTCATGATGTCTTTGGGACCCATAGGTTTGGAGCCCACAAGTTTGGGACCCTATACGGTCTATTGTGATGCTTCCCGTATTGGGCTTGGTGCAGTATTGATGCAGGATGGCAAGGCCATTGCTTATGCTTCGAGGCAGTTGAAAATTCATGAAAAGAACTATCCAGTACATGATCTGGAGTTGGCGGCGATTGTTCACGTATTGAAGATATGGAGGCATTATTTTTATGGCATGGCATGTGAAGTATTCACCGATCACAAGAGTCTTCAGTACGTGTTTAAACATAAGGAGTTGAATTTGAGGCAGAGAAGGTGGTTAGAATTGTTGAAGGATTAGGATATCACCATTTTATATCACCCGGGGAAAGCAAATGTGGTGGCCGATGCTTTGAGCAGGAAGCCATCCAGTATGGGCAGTCTTGCTTATATTCCGGTCAGTCAGAGGCCGCTTGCTTTGGATGTTCAGGCCTTAGCCAACCGATTTGTGAGATTGGATATTTCTGAGCCTAGTCGAGTACTAGCTTGCACGGTCGCTCGCTCTTCATTATTGGAGCGTATCCGCGATCGGCAGTTTGATGATCCTCATTTATGTGTCCTTAAAGACACGGTTCAGCGAGGAGGTGCCAAGAAGGTCACCTTAGATGCTGATAGAGTTTTGAGATTGCAAGGGCAAATTTGTATGCCAAATGTTGATGGTCTTCGAGAATTGATTTTAGAGGAAGCTCACAGTTCCCGGTATTCTATTCATCCAGGTGCAGCAAAGATGTATCAGGATTTGCGGCAAC
>MU770652.1:12292-14792 GCA_026770625.1 Nicotiana glauca | reverse complement strand
ATACAGCCTGATCCCATACTATCAATCAATATTCGACTCTCGGCCTCACTCAGTCAATAATCTCCAATCTCATACACATGGGCTAAGATGTCATAATACAAGCCCGAACAATGATATAATATGTCAAATAGCAATAATCGAGACCTAGGCATGATATGGTATGCATGAACATAACTGAGTATAGAATATACATGAATCTAATAATATGATAGCAAGAAACGACCTCTTGGGTCTTAACAGTGTTGGCGTGAAGCCTTAATATGATAATGAACATGATTTACAGCTCCACCACTAGATCATATTGTCACAACACATATATCAATAATAAATAACCATTAAGTGGCGCTCTAGAATGTTCTAGGCTGCATATAACACGGTGCACACTCATACGCTCATCACTTGGCATAGCATCACCTTCTTAACAATTATAGAACACATAGTTTGGGGTTTCAAATCCGCAGTACCAAGGTTGAAAGTGTTACTTACCTCAAGCCAAGCCAAAACACTAGCCTGCGATGCCTTTCCTCTTAAATCAACCTCCAATTACCTGGAATTTAACCAAAATTAGTTCATAACCATCAAAATATGCTAAGGGAACAAAGCCCACTCAAAAATAATCAAATTATAATAAAATTTTGAAATTGGTCAAAACTCGACCCCCAGGCCCACGTCTCGGAATTAGAAAAAATTTATGTCAATAGACTTCGTGTCTTCCGACGAGTTCATACATATCAAAAGTACTAAAATCCGATCACAAATGACCCCTCAAATCCTTGCTCAAAGGTCTGCAATCTCAAGCCCTAATTTTTCAATTTTTAACCCTTAATTTCCATTAATTTTCAAGCCAAATCAGTAAAATAACACATTAGAAATGAGTTTAGGGCCCAAAAACCTTACCTCTATAAAATTCCTTGAAATCCCTCTTCAATTAGCTCCATCAAGCTCAAACCTATATGAAATGGTGAAGAATAACTCAAAAATCGTGAAGGGATTCTTTTATAGATTCTAGCCCAGGCTTTTCACACCTGCGGTCCTTTTACCGTTTTTGCGGTCCCGTTTCTGCGGCCTAAGACACCGCATCCGGTTTTCACTAATGCCCCCATTTTTTCGCACCTGCGATGATAATCCTGTACTTGCGTTATTGCAGGTGCGCTTCCCTAACCGCTTCTGCGGTTCCAGCTAACCTCTACTTGGCCGCTTCTACGGCTTACTTCCGCATCTGCGGGGGTCGCATCTGCGGGGGTCGCACCTGCGGCCTCCCAACCGGAGATGCGGTTATGATAGCAGTCCCAAACTTCAGTTGCAAACATAACTCCAAACTTTTTCATCAACAATCCGAAATCACTGCGAGGCCCCATAACCTCAAACAAAAGTACAAACAAGCCATATACTACCATCAAAACTTATACCAATCTTCAAAACACATCAAACAACATCGAAACAACTAAATCACATCAGATTCAATCCTAAGAACTCTAAAAACTTTCAAATTCCGCTTTTGATCAAAAAGTTTATCAAACCATGTCCGAATAACCTGAAATTTTGCACACACATCCCAAATGACATGACGGACCTACTGCAACTCCCGGAATTCCATTCCGGCCCTTATCAAAATCTCACCTATCAACCAAAAAACGTCAAAATTTCACTTTTGCCAATTCAAGCCTAATCTACTACGGACCTCCAAAACATGTTCCGATCACACTCCTAAGTTCCAAATCATCCCCCGAAGCTATCCGAATCATCAGAATTCACATCCGAGCCCTTTTTCACATAAGTCAACATGCGATTGACTTTTTCAACCTAAGCTTACTCTCATTCCTTACCAAACCTCTCCGAATCCGAACCACTCAACTCGGCAACATATAATATAGATGAAACAAGCATGAAGAAGCAGAAATAGGGAAAACGGAACAGTAACTCATGAGACGACAGGTCGGGTCGTCACAAGTATGTCGCAATAGTCGTTACTTTCTAATGTGAGTTTGGCAAATTTTCTCTGGCAAGTTTAGACAATAAAAATGGGAAATCCATTCTTTTGCACTTCAAATTTCTGTTGCATGCTTTATATAAGTTATCACATAGTTATAGCTTCCGTAAAATAAGCTTGCGAATGAATAATACAGTGATACATTTTACATGATTGTTTTCCTTGGATATATTACTACTGCAGATTGAATTTTTGGCTAACAAAATGTGTGAGTACCGAACTTCCAACGAGGGATTTTAATTTTAATACTAGTAGTCGTACCCGCACGATGCGCGATCAATATTAAAAAAATATTAATTAAATTAAATTATGATCAGGCTTGTTTAATCCTATTAGATCGTATTCCTTTAATAAAATTCAATTGTCATCTTGTTTGTCAATACGATATACCCAATAATGAAATCTCTATTAAATCAAAGGTACTTATATAGTCAGTGAATAACTTTTTTGTTCTGTTTTTCTTTATTATATTAAACAATATTTAGTATTCGCTTTCTTTTTGTAATATAT
>MU770652.1:0-10426 GCA_026770625.1 Nicotiana glauca | reverse complement strand
ATATATATATATATATATATTATATATATATATATATATTATATATATATATATATAATATATATATATATATGGTAGTTTTTTTTTATTATTATTATTTTTGTTTTTTAGATATATTTATATTCAAAAAGAATAACCAATAACTAATTGTTAACTAAATAACTAATTTAATAACTAATTATGCCATGTGACTTTTTCTGAAGCTGCCACTTGGCTTAAGGAGATGACTTTTTCCTCTCCTTTTAATAATATATAGATTTGCCCTTGTGTGACAAATGTGATTGAACCTAATAATTAACTAAAAGAAATTTGGGCGCGTGATTGATTATTGTATTTGTATGAGCCAATCCTAAGAAACCAAGCTTAATTAGTAGGGCACTACAATAGCATCTCGTTCTCCCAACAGCTGACATGGATAGGCCCTTTGTCCAAAATGATTCATCTAAAGGCTCATAACTAGAAATTAATAAGCATTGTTCCTCAAATTGTATATAGCATTGATATTTATTTCCTTGCCGTCAATAATATCAAACTTAATTAGGAAAAAATGCGAAAAACATTAAATGAAGAAGAAGAACGAGGGAAAGAAATTTGATATACTTCGTTAACAAAAGAGAGAAATCGATGAGAAATGAATTAGAAAAAGCTACAAAATGTGAGGTGTCTGACAATGAGAAGTCGAGATAATGAATATTCAAAGTAAAAGTAAAAAAGAGTATTAAGAAGTAAAGTTGTGTTAGGATCTATATTTCACGTGGGCAAATTCTTAGAAATATGTTAGTGAAATTATTTTTTACCTTGAATACTCCTCAAATTAATTTTTTATATTTCACTAGCATTTCGAATACTGAAGTTCAATCTTAACGAATATTAGAAGAAGTACTATTTATGGACAAACGATATATAATGAACTTCAATATATATGTCGTAATTTTTTTAGAAATCGCTCCTTTATTTTTGTTTTAGTTTTGATGAAAATGGTTAAAGCAACGAACGTATATATACATGAGAACATAAAGCGCGTTTAAGAAAAAAAGTAGCTTATTAGAAAAGCAACAAGATAACATGTGGACGAGAACGTTGTGAAGGTTAGTAAGGGAGGTGGTTTGAAATTGTGGGTTGTGGAGTCCACAAATTGGGCATAAACCAATTAATTTGGTTACATTAATTGCTTTTTGTGGGGTTTGATATTTTTTGGGAACGAAACCAATTTTAAGTGCTGCGTATTTGGATGGGTTTCTATGCAAAGCAAAAGAATCACACAAATTTTGAAAAAGAACCAATTCTTGTTGGGGCTAATAAAGACATGGACCCAATTGTGAAAAGCAAAATCCTCTTCGATTTACATAGACAAGTTGTTATTCCAAAAAGAAGAAAAACAGAAACACACCAAGAAATAAACAAGCAAACAAATAAAAAAGATTAGGAGACTATAATTGGTACTGCTCAATTTTTCATTCGATCATTTCGGCATGTTTGGCCTAGAGGGAATTAACTACTATATTGCATACAGCAACAACGTTAATAAACAATTTGCGATTAATGAGTCAATATTATATCATAGTTCAAACTCATGTTACATATTGTCCATTTCGTCCTAACAGACCATGTGAATTTATTTTTTGTATTATGTCATAATCTTTTCAAAAGCGAACTATTAAAAATGTAGAAAAACATAGAACTTGTATTTTCTCTTATGTAGAACTTCTCTTTCTTCTCCCTTTCTGATGTATGATTCAATCTAAGATTTCGTATGCATATTTTATTCTAAAATGTGCATGCATGTCAAAAAGCTTTTCAATCCGTCCCACTAGCTCACCCTCATCACACTTGTCCTCCATCACTAGCACCATATGCACCAATCTTTAGAGACACAGCATTCTTATTAAGGTTTGCCCCACTATTGTATTGCGACAATCTTACTTAAATGGCGTAATAGGAACAACCCGCCCATGATACATATTTTTCGCTTTGAGTCAACATACTTTGCGGATCATCCCTTTGAGCCAACAAGCATGTTTAACATATGAATTATGTTTTGTCTTACCTAATACTTTACTTTTTCCCCCTATCTTATTTGGGATTTTTTTAATGTTATATACATTCTTTATCAAAAGCTTGCAAGTCATTGGTTTTTTTTATTGGCCGACCACGTCGTGGATGTCACTTTTTTATGTCGAATAAGAGGCAAACCTGAAATTAAAGAAGATAAAGAACATCAAATTTTAACGTGGAAAACCCTTAAAATCTAAGGTATAAACTACGCGATTACAAAGATCCAAATACTCCTTATAATAATAAGAGGGCTGCAAAATTTCTCTAAATTGGCTATACAATGTCTTCCAAATACGGAGCAACAATAGCAACAAAAGCAATAACAAATTAATTAAAAAAAGGAGAAATTACAAAAATAGAGTTACTATTCGGGGCTTGAACGCGGATGCTACAGTTCACTAAATCCAATCTCCATCATTCAAATCAAAGACCAAGATGATAGAAATGCTCAGTCAAAATTTCAGTCTGATCCAACGGTTAATAAATTGGAAAAACAATTTGAAGATACCGGGTTGGAATAAAATATGCAGCAAAACGAATACTTTTTTTTCTCTTTCTCTCTTCTCTCTTGATGGAAGCTCTCTAAAAACCCACTTTTATGTGCTAAAGTCTTTTAAAGACTTATATCAATGAGTGTACAATAATTTTCCAAGCTTTCTCTATTTATAATAATGAGTGGTGCTTTCTCTTAAAGCTAAAACCAACCTCAAACAAGAATAAAAATCAAATCCAATTCCGAATAGGAATGAAAACTAAGGGAGAATATAATTAAGTCCCTGGCTAGACAACATGGACATGGCCTAACAAACTCTTCATCCAGTCAAGGAGCCATATATGTCTTCAATTAGAGGAGCTATTGACAGGCTTCATGTTTGCCAATTTTCTGCAAAACTCATGCTTATCCGTAACCACCGTTTTCATCAGCATATTCGAAGGATTATCATCAGTGTATATCTTCTTAACCTCAAATTGTTTCTCTTCCACTGCTATTCTTATCCAATAAAACTTTCTATATATATGTCTCGTCTTAGAATGAAAAGTGTAGTACTTGGTGAGACAGATAAAACTTTTATTATCACTAAATAAGATGTACCTTGACTGCTCAAGGCCAATATCATTAATAAACTCATTCATCCATAATAATTCTTTGGGAACTTTGGTAACAATAATATATTCGGCTTCTGTGGTAATAGAGTTATGCACTTCTACAATTTATATTTCCAAGAATAATTGCCATGCAAAGGTGATCAAACAATCGAAAGTGGATTTTCAATTATCAAGATTGCCTCCTAAATTACCGTCTGTGAAACAAACAAGTTCAGGCTTGCCACTGCCAACGCACAACTGCAAATCTGCAGTAACTTTTAGATACCTTAATATCTATTTTACTACATCCAATGTTCATTTCTAGAATTAGAAATAAATTTACTAACAATACCAATGGCATGTGTAATATTTGTTCTAGTGCAAACTATAGCATCCATCAAACTACCAATAAAAAAAAGTAAGGAATACGAGACATCTCCTTTTTCTCTTCATCGATGGATGGACTCTGGCTAATACTCAAATTAAAGTATTTATAAAGAGGAGTACTAAACACTTTTACATCTGTCATATTGAACATTTTGAGTACATTCTCAATGTATTACTTTTGGGACAAAATATCTCATTTCTATCTCTGTATTGGTGGATTTGAATGCCCAAGATTTTTCTTTGTCGGCCTCAAGTCTTTCAATGATTCGCTCAATTCCTTCTTAAGGACTGTAATTATGGATTTACTTTTGCCAACAATAAGCATTTTATGCACATAAAGCAATAGGATAATAGTATCATCAGCAGAAAACTTCTGCAAGAATATATAGTGGTCTGAAGAAGTTTTCTTGTACCTTTATTTTTCTATGACAGATTCAAATTTCAAATACTATTGCCTTGGAGTTTGTTTCAATCCATATACGCTCTTTTTCAATTTGCAGATATATTTTTCTTTTCCCTTATTTACAGAACCCTCAAGTCGCTCCATATAAATCTTCTCGTCTAAATCACTATAAAGAAAAGAAGTCTTTATATCCATCTACTCTACCTCTAAATCCATATTCGCGGCTAAGACTAGGACCACACGAATATAAGACATCTTCATAACAAGAAAGAAAATATCATTAAAGTCAACTCCTTTCTTCTAGCCAAAAACTTTAACAACTACCTCACCTTTTACTACATAGAGTTATGTTGATCTTGTTTTACTCTATATATCCATTTTCTTGATAAAGTTCTCTTACCTTTCAGCAATTTTACTAACTCATTTGGGTCATTCTCATGGAGTGACTATATGGAATCTTCCATGGCTTCTATCTATTGGTCTTTGTGAGCGTCTTGTATTGCTTCATCATAACTCTCGGGTTCTCCCATGTCAGTCAAAAGTACATACTCATTAAGAGGATAGCTTATGAATTTTTGCTTCTCCCTTGTACATCTTGTAAGAGAGCTTTCAGGAGCATGTGAAGTAGTTACATGAGCATAAATTTGTTGCTGATCAACCACAACTTCATCAACTAGAGCATCTGTAACATCTACACCATGATGATCATTTTGATATTGACCAGTATCTTCATTATTGTCTCAGGTTCCTTCTTGTACAATGGGTGCCTTAGCAATAGAAATTGGGTTAATATCAACTATCGGTATCTTCATTATTGTCTCAGGTTCCTTCTTGTACAATGGATGCCTTAGCAATAGAAATTGGGTTAATATCAACTAATCTCTCATTTCTCTAAGAATCTATCTTCTCAGCTTTGTCAATATCTTCAATAGTCTTGTCTTCAAAGAATACTGCATCACAACTTCTAATACGTTTATTATCAACTGGATGATAAAAAAAGATACCAAACTTATCTTGACTATAACCGATAATGATGCACGGTTTAGTTATGACATCTAGCTTTAGTCTCTCATCTTTAGAAATATGCACATAAGTTTTACACTTAAAAACCTCAGGTGCTCATTAGAAAATTCTTTGGCAAATCAAACTCTGTCTGGGACATTACCATCCAAAGCAATAGCAGGAGACAAATTTATAACATAAGCAACAGTGTTAAGTGCTTCTGCCCAAAAAGCATTTGCAAGTTTAGCCTTTAGGAGCAAACATCTAACTCTCTCAACTAGAGTTCTATTCATCCTCTCTACCAAATCATTCAATTGAGGCGTCTTCGGTATAGTTTTCTGATGACGAATTTCTTGTTCTCTGCAATAGTTATCAAAGGGACCATTTTTAGTGCGAATACATTTTAATTTCTTCCGCATCTTCTCTCAGCTAAGTCCTGAAATTCCTTAAACATGTCATGTGCTTGATCTTTGGATTTCAAGGGATACACCCAGAGCTTGTGAGAATGATCATAAATGAAGGTCATAGAGTAAAGTGAACCACCTTTTGACTTTACTTTAAAAGGACCACATAATAAGAGTGTACTGACTCCAATAATTTGGGCTTTCTTGAAGAAATATAGCTATGGAAGGAAACCATTTTTTGTTAGCCAACTAAACAATGGACATACCTTTTTGGCATTGCTTGTTTCACTCCAGAAAATAGACTTTCCTTAGCTAAACACATAATCCCTCTCTCGCTCATATGAATCAGTCTTCTGTACCACAATTCTAATATAGTGTCACTTTCTACCACATTTATGAAGTCATTAAGTTGAGTCCTGTGTCACATATGAAGACTTGACTCCTCGAGCCACTACTAATGAGCCCTTGATCTGATTCCAACTTGTCACAACCCAAAAACCATCTAAAGGAGTAATGGCACTTAGTCTCTAAAACTAGGTAAGCCTAACATTAATACAAATAACGATATTATATGCTAACATTGAACAATTTTGGAATAGAGATCTCTATATAATTTACAATACCAAAATCAGTAGTACAAGTCATGAGCCTTTCTAGGATTAGTTTTACATAATAAATACATCAATGTGCTGGAACAAAAGGAAACAATGCAAATAAATACAATAGAAGGTGACTTTGGTGCTTGCGAACGCCCAATAGGTGTACCTTGATGTCTCCAGCCACACCAAGCATAAGTCTCAAAATCAACCTGATCTGAAGTGCATGTTTCTTCACAAAAAGATATGCAGAAGTGTAGTATGAGTACACCACGCTGGTACCCAGTAATTATCAAGCCTAACCTCAGTAGAGTAATGACAAGGCAAGGTCAAGACACCACCGAATATATAACCTGCAGGATATAACTTAAATCTAACAAGAGAGGACTATCAGAGTAATACCAATAACTGAAGGATATCAATTTTTAAATAGTAGAAACGATAAGATGAAAACACGAATGACAATGAGAATTAACAAAATAATTAGACAATAACATAGTTAGGGTCCGGATGAAGCATAAATGAGTTTAAGTAGTGATGGGTTTACAATACCTTAACTTTATATTTTGATGATCTAACAAACTTACTGTCAAAGAACCAGATAAGAAACCCGACACACTTGGTACACAACTCAATCAACGGACTCTAGCTAATGTGAGCTGCTATGACTTTAGAAGATAAAGAACCAACACGGGGACCTGATCCCCTTGGATTCCCCTGACATCAATATAAAGTCAATTGTCTATAGCTGGAAAGTGACTGACTGCCTGCACTGTACACGCAAACAGTGCAGTACAGTACAACAGTCATTTCTCATTGACCAACCAAGTGATTACATCACTTAAGTGATGTTATCCAATTTGTATTAACAATAAATATTACCATCAAAAATCACTTGAACACTTGAGAATTCATTCAATCACTCCAAGCATCTGACAATCAAGCATTCAATTCTCAAGTGCATCAAGAACAAAGTACATCACTACTACGGACCGGTTCCTACAGCAAGTCTCTTGTATGTCCTTAGTTGAGTTGTAGCTTTATAATTATTATTCATTGGAATTCTTAATTTGCTTATCTAGAAGCTTTAATTAGGAACCCTTTGAAACCATAAACCTTTGGTGTTTGTGTCGTGACTAGAGTTAGTCATGAGTTGACGTCTTTCTAATAGGTGTATTACAAAGTGGCTTGTAATAAGTGTATTACAAGTTAGTGATGGATTAGGATTTTAATTCTTAGATTGTATAGGTTGTAATCTAATGATTGCTCATAGTTAAGTTTAAATCCTACCAGTGTAGGTTGGGAGACGGGATTTGAAGATGGCTGGTTGGAACAAAATCTACATCAAAACAAATAATTTTGTCTTCTCTTTTCTTTCTTGATGGAAGCTCTCTTAAAAATCACTCTTATGTACTAAGTCTTTTAAAGACTTATACCAATAAGCATAAAACAATTCTCCAAGGTTTCTCTATTTATAGATAATGAGTGGTATTTTTTTCTTAAAGCTAAACCAACTCCAAATAGGAATAATAATCTTATCCAAATTCTAATATGAATAAAAACTAAAAGAGAACCTTTAACTGGACAACATGGACATGTCCCAACAACTTTTTCCATTTCATTTTTGGTATTCACGCATACAAATTAAATAAAAATAGAAATAAATGAAACAGTGCATTTCGTTTGCGCATGCTTTATTAACAATTTGTTCACTTCCTATTACAATAATTCATTCTTACCATCTTATTTGGATAAATAAGTAGTTAAAAACATGCATGTGTCGGAGAGTCTAAATGATCGTGATATTAAATTTAAAAGCAAATATGACTTGCAACATTCGTAGAGGACTCAGAACATATATTATGTCGAGCGATAAACGATTAGACGAGTACATCATCAACACGAAGAAAATGGGGAAGAAAAAGAAAAAGAAGACTGAGACAAGGATTAACAAGGTTTAGACAAATCAACATCCTCAGAGCACGAGCAAAGAGATATTTTCACTTGTAAGAAATAAAACAACACAATTAATCCCCAATAATAATCTTCGTTAAAAACCTTAAGTGTTTTCCAAACTAACTAGGCAAAACTTTCCTCACGAAAAAATATTAAAGCTTAAGAGTGTATGCTTACGGATTGAGCAAGCTCACACTGTTGGGATCAAAATAATCAACTGTCATATGGAAGTTAGTAAAGTAAACCCTCAACGACGACAAATCAGACAACAAAAAAGAAATGTATCAAAAGAAACACAAACCTTTAGCGTGGTTCGGTTAGCTTGCTTACATCCATGATAGAGATGAGAAATCCACTATATTAAAAAGAGTACAAAATATGGAGAGACAACCTCATGAAGAGCAAAACACAAGTGACAGACTAACACTTGTTCCGAAAAGTTCTCCCCCTAAACAAGACTCTCAAACCCCTTATAGCTACGATGTGGATGTTCCTGAATGACAAAGAAGGATTATCAATTTATAAAAGTCCAAACCTTTTCCAAATATGAGAGATTTATAATTTCCTTCTACAAGAAGTAAAATCCAATATAATTATGGTAAATATGTTGTCCTCCTTAAAGAGATAGAAAAATCAAATATGGTAAGAAATTAGGACAAACACCAAACAATTCTCTCCTTGGCTGAAATTTTCTGACGAAATAAACTTGATCCACCTTCTTCACATACCCTTAAAAAGATCGCATCTCAAAATATTCATCGCAAAGTTTATCTCAACGGGAATAGCACTCCGGTCAAATTTCTCAAACAAAAATTATGATTACCGTCAAATAAGTTGTGGCTAGAAATAAACCCAACTAGATAAACTTGTATAGAACCTCGCTCTAATACCACTTGTTAGGATCGAAATAATCAGGTGTCATGCAAAAGCTATAAAGCAAACCCTCAACAATGATAAATCTCACAACAAAAGAGAAATATACCAAAAGAGACACAAACATTTAGCGTGGTTCGCTCAGTTTGCCCTATATCCATGGTGAAGATGAGCAATCCACAATATAAAAGGGGGTACAAAATATAGACAGGTGATATCACGAAGAGGCAACCACAAGCAACATACTAACTCTTGTCCCGAAGAGTTCTCCCCTTAAATAAGACTCTCAAACCCCTTATGACTACTGTTTACCTCAAAAATACGAGTAATAATTAAATTTGATTAGTGATTTTAAAGATATGTGATTTGGTTGAATACCAATTAATAATCAAGAAATATGAAGTAGAAATGAAGGAAAGAAGTGAATGAAACCAATATTACTCAGCAGTAGTGACCTCGAGGTGGGCTTAGGACAATAAGAACAATTAAGCAAGAAAAGTAAAGTAAGAACAATAGAGCCCAAGGATAATCCTGATGAACAGTAGGCAAAAAATAGATAGTATATTCTTTTCTCAATAATTAGATAGTGTTATAAATGATTGGGGTCCCCTATCTATAATAGGGGAACCCTAAATAATAAATATATCTATTTACCGTAAGAAATATTCTTGGTAGAACTTTCCAACCACCTCGTACGGAATCGCATAATCCTATTTTGGGATCTGTGCCATGATCATGGGGACATGGCAGGAATCCAACTCATTCTGTTATAAACCCATAAGAGTACTATTTTTGGGTCCAGCATACTCGACCTCGGTATGTATCGTGCTCTGTCTTCGAACTCGCATCTGGTCCCTCGAGCCCCAAACTCGATCTCGCTTGAACTCGAACATTGAACAACCTCTCGGGCATACAGATCGAAGGCATATGATCTCGACCGTATGCAGATAGTCCCCATGTTTCTTAGATTAAGATGATAAGAAATGATTTAAACCTCATTTTCTCGAATGTCTCGATCATGATGCCAATCTCATGATGTAAATTGATCGAAAGGTCGCGTCTACACAATTTCCAAGATCATTAATTTGAGGCACCTGACGATCGGCCTTTTGGCTTCCCCAATATATTTAAGTGACTTATATAAATAGGCCAACTTCACAATTTTCCAAACTTTACTTCTCAATCCGTGCCCAAATCATGTTAGCTCCTTCAATTTCCTTGAGACCACACTCCTCTCTATTTGTTATTTACTCCATCATCAAACTTTTCTTCTTCACTTGAACTACAATGCCTAAAACATCCAAAACCATTCGCAACAAGAAAAAGCCTCTTCTTCAACACGACCATCCAGAAGTAAACCGATAGTGCCACTTCGCATCAAGGAGTACATTCCCCTGCTATATGAAATAACATCCGATTTCAAAATTGAAAAACCTATATCTATACCAGGCCTATGTGAGCCCATGACTCGATACATCTGCTTAATAACTAAGGATAATATTGAGCATGTAAAAAAGGATTGCAACTGGGATGAAAAAGATGTGGTGATTCCTTCCTCGGAAGAGGACATTACTACCCATAAAGCGGGGTGTGAGCACGTGATTTTTACCCCAAGTAAAGAATTCCAAAAAAAAAATTAAAATAAATAAAAGGGAATTAATTGG
>MU770649.1:0-45567 GCA_026770625.1 Nicotiana glauca | reverse complement strand
AATTTTCCAACGTATCAGGTACTTAATACTGAATCTGGACTCCTTTTTGACTTCAGATCCATGTCCTCAATATCTTTTGATCCGTTGGCTCTAAATGATTCGAATTGGTACGGGACTCGTGTCTAAACTGCTTCTCGTGCCTGTTTAACTTCCTCTTCCCGTATCCTTTGTCACCAGATTCTTTTCTTTTGAATCCTTAAGAATAGGTATGGGACATGTATCTAATTTGTACCCCGTGCCTATTTTGAGTTCTTCTCTTTATATCTCTCAATTATTGCCCGTTGACCTTTTGACTAGTCTACGTGTCATGTCATGTCATCTTTAATTCAGTTTTTTTCTAATACAGTTGGGTTTTTTTGGTTTTTTTTTTCTGCATAATTTTCTGTGTTTATTGCAGAAAAAAAACTTTTATACCAGTAACCATATATGTATTTGCTATAATCAAAAACTTATAGATATACAATTATAAAAAAATTGTATATTTTTTTTACCAATTTCTTAAGCAAGAAAAGAACATTTCTTCTTTTTTACATTTTCAGTTATTGTATTAATTAATTAAGGGAGAAAAAAAATTATTGGACAGATGGGAAAGCAAGGACCTTGCTATCACTGTGGTGTTACAAGTGAGTTAGTGATTCTTGAATGTATTTAATTTTTTAACCATAAAGTTCTTTACTTTTTGATAAAAATGGAGTCTTTTCTGGCTGTTACAAGTATAGAATTGTTCTTAGTTAGTCTATATGAATTATTTTGCTTAGATTAGTTGTTCAATTATGAAACTGGATGCCCATATGGTGGTTTTTTCAAAAAGGGAAAAACTTTACAAGGACAATGAACAATAATAAGTAATATGTGCTGTTATTCATCTTATAAGATTTGGTTTTGAGTTTTCTTTATTGGGTTCTTTCCAAGCTAAGCTGCAAATAAATTTCTGATTTCAATATTGGTTTGAGTTGGAATTTGTTTCTGAAACTGGGATTTCTTTTGGTTTCCAATCTTGCCAATAGAGTGTTTCAGTAAATGGGCAATTTGGAGCTCAATTTAATTCCATTGTTTTCCAATGCAATTGGGAGATGTTTTGATTGTGTTGAGTTCTGTATTCTTAGCCTCCATTTGCTTCATTTAAAAATAAACTTTATTGGAAGAAATGCATTTTTTTGGGTACACTGAGTTCTTGCTGAAAATGTCATTGATATGGTTCTCTAGGGAGTGAAAGCAACACAACAATGACTAGAAAATGTTGACTTGTCTATTTCTAAATACATACACCTGATATTTGTGCTCTTTTAGTAGCATGTTCTTAATGAATGCCTCGGGTAGCAAAGGGTTGAGGTTTTCTCTCCGAATATTTCGTTATCTCCACGAACTAAGTTAATTGTTTTCAACTTAATAAGGCCTTAGACTCTCCTGCTTCACTTGTACTCATTATCCATTCGTTTAAAACCTCCTAGTGTTTGCACTACAGTGACAGTCAAAAGCAGCAAGATCCTCCAGGCATTTGATAATATCTTCTTGACCTTATTTGTCTTTTGCTGAATATGTTACTCGCATTCATGCTGTAACAGTTCAAGGTGTCTAGAAAAAACTTTATACATTGGTAACTCTCTCGGATGTTGGTGTTACAGAAAATAGTAATAGCTGACATTTGCATTCATTCCTGTCATCCGCTGGTGGAACCCATTTTGCTGCGAAAATGGTGATAAACTGGTTTGGACAATAATTTGAAACTTGGCTAGGTTGTATAGGAGCAGATTGTTCGAGGGAATGTAATGTCTCCAAGTACATAGTTTTAGATGTCTGTCACTGTCATATGCTACTGCTTAATTGCTAATCTGTCTAGTTTAGCTTCTCATTGTGCTGTTCTGCTTCGAGCTTAGTTGTTGAATAGAAAGCTTCATTTTAGGTTTCCCTGACAGCTCCCTAAGTTCTCTAATCTCTCCTAACACTGATTAACGAGTTATCTCATTTATCTCTTTTTTCAGGTCCTCATGTGTTATCCTGCTCTTGCAATTCAGGGAACAAATTTGTTGTGTTCTTGGTTATTTCTTAGATTCTTCATTTCTCTCATGACGGTTTCTTGTTTCTTGCTCCGTGAGGTCTTCTTCACAGGAATCATTCTCCTAGTTATATAGAAAAGGTTTAGTTTCTTAATCAAGTTAAGTGCATTTGGAGTAGATGTTTGCTCTTTCAATTATAGTCCTTATTTGAATATCGATCCGTTACATCCTTCTTCTTTCTCACCATGCTTAGGAATGCGGGAGCATTTTGCAGTGGATATACCATTAATTACCCTTTTCATTTATGCACCCCTCAGACCAATGGTCTCTTCATCTTCTCCCCCTCAAAAATGCTTGTTGAAATTCTGATTACACGCTTACAGTAATATTTTGTCGTGGGATGAGCAAGATGTTACTATAATAACGTTCAATTCCTGATTGTCAGACTTCTTATATGCCTCTCGGTCTTCCCACATTATGTACTTGGAATACAGTCTTAAAATGGTGAATTGATGGTGCAGGCACCCCTCTTTGGCGTAATGGACCACCAGAAAAGCCAATTCTTTGCAACGCATGTGGATCTCGGTGGAGAACAAAGGGGACACTTGCAAACTATACTCCTGCATGCAAGGGCTGAACCAGATGACTTTGAAGATTACAGGGTCTCAAGGTTCAAAAACTCGCCTGTGAAGAACAAGGAGGTGAAGGTGTTGAAACGAAAGAAAAATCATGATAATCCTGAAATTGGAATTCTTTCTGATTATAATCAGGGCTTCCACCGTAAGGCTTTAGATGAGGATACTAGCAACAGGTCAAGTTCTGGCTCTGCCGTGTCAAACTCTGAAAGCTGTGCACAATTTGGCAGTGCTGAAGCAAGTGATTTGACAGGTATATTCTTTACCTATGCAGGCCTTGCAAACAGAAACTTTAAGCTGCATTCTCTCTCACATAAACTGCCAGCTCTTTTTACCTATTAGAAAAAAACTGCCAAATCTCTCCTCCTCCCACAAGGTCTGTTTTCTGTTATTTTGAAAGCCATTCTGTTTGATAGAAGTTGACGACTTCTATCTGAAGATATGGATCTATACATGAATAAAACTTTTGATAGCTAGAAGAGAAATTATACAGGTGGTCATCGTTTGGTTTTGCCTGCTCCTTTTGTTCTACATCTATGATCAGTTATACCAGTATATTCTACTGCACCTTCTCCAGTGGAAAAGCTGTATTTTTTTTCTTTCCATTAAACTCCTAAGCTCTAGAGTTTCTTGTGTTCTAACTTTGTATCTGATATCTTTTGCGAATCATTCTTCCTGAGCTTTTGTTTTAATAAACCTTTTACTGAATTCTCACTCATGGGGTGACTAATAGTTGCATGACCCCTTTATGGTGCTTTCGGGTCCTACCCAATCAAATATATGGGAAGGGATGGTGCATTCGAAGAAGAGAACTTGTGTCGGTCGTCCAAAACAATCTTCAGTTGAAAAGCTTACCAAAGAACTGTATACCATCTTACATGAACAACAGTGTTCATACTGGTCTGGATCTTCTGAAGAGGATTTGCTTCTTGAAAGTGACAAGCCTATGGTCTCTGTTGAGATAGGACACGGAAGTGTGCTAATTCGGTATCCAAGTTCTGTAGGTCGAGAAGAAGAATCAGAAGCCAGCTCTCTATCGGTTGACAACAAACACCATTCTTCGAATGAGGCTTATTCACAATTGACTACTCCACCTGTACATATTAATAAGGGTGTCAATTCATCAAACCTGGTAGCTGAGAGAGCTAAGAAGCCTACTGGTCAAGACCAGATTAAAACTTGCTTTCCTCATTGT
This sequence comes from Nicotiana glauca, assembly GCA_026770625.1. Taxonomy (NCBI): domain Eukaryota; kingdom Viridiplantae; phylum Streptophyta; class Magnoliopsida; order Solanales; family Solanaceae; genus Nicotiana; species Nicotiana glauca. The sequence continues at coordinate 41,740 of MU770649.1, read as the reverse complement.
CTGGATAGCATATAGCCACAAGAAAGGATATTAAATGTTAAAATGCATAACTGTTCTGCTATTGCTTGATGGGGTATGGCTACACAAATAGACTGATATGTGGATCAGAAACTTTTATTAACATGATATGGTCCACATTTTCCGTGCAGCTTCTCAATTGTAGAATGCTCGGGGTGATTCAGTTCCATAATTGAATAGTCAGAGCTTCGATACTATTTTCTGTGTGACGGTGTCTAGTTTCCATCTTTCTGATTTCATCTTGAACTGCAGGAGGAAGGATCAACTTGAAAAATTGCAGATTCTTGGACATCATAATTCACCACTATGCCACATAGACCTTAAGGTATCCTGCTATCTCTCAGATTTCATACAAATAACAACCATAGCATGCTTCCTCCAGCGTCCACTTTTCTATACAGATGGAATATTTTTCTATTCCACACTATTTTTCTACATCTCTGGCTCTGGAGTTGGGGATTCTTTTCGTATATTTACATTTATCTTCTACTTTTGATTATCAATATGCATAACCCTTGACTTTAAAATGCTTATATCATGGTATTTTGCATGGAAATGCTTCCTCTATAATGTTAAATAACCATTTCGAGCTTGTTTTTTACTATGTGTTTAGTTGTTAATTGTTACTTTAAGAATCTAAGCATGGCTCTGCAGTTTACTCTTTCCCAGATAAGCAATACACAAATAAATGTGATTTTGGACAATGCTTGATGCAGGATGTACTTAATTATGAAGAATTCATAACGCATCTGTCAAGTGATGAACAACAGCAACTACTAAAGTACTTACCTCCTGTTAATTCTTTTTCACCTCCCGAGAGGTTTGTAGAATCTCTTTCTATTAGGATCTTACGAGAACATTTCACTTAAAAAAATATTCAGAAAAGTTGAGGAATGAACTTATCTTTTGAGTGCTAGTTTTTAATTCACTCTCTCAATTGTTAATTCACTCTGCAAGAAAAAAATACCGGAGTTTACGTTTTTAATTCACTCTCTTAATTGTGCTAGTTGGGCTTTAGAAAAGTAATTGATAGCTAAGTTGAACTTGAACCATAACCTACTGATGGTTGATAGAATGAATGCATTGTCCAGCGCTGAACTTATTCCCGTTTTTAATTCTCTCTGCAGTCTCAGGAGCATGTTTGAGAGTTCTCAATTTGAGGAGAATTTGTCTTCCTTCCAGAAACTTCTTGCAGAAGGCGTCTTGGATAACTCGTTATCTGGGGTAACAGTAGAAGATTGTAGAACCTTGAAGAGGTTTACTTTGTGCGATTTAATGAAGTCAAAGTGGGTGGAACAATTTAATCTTCTTAAGGTACGGTCTTGCTTATGATTTGTGTTATGAAAATTCAGTGAGTAATCCACTCCTTATATGTTACATTTGCTGAACAGAAGTTTAAAGCTAATCTGCTTTTATGTTAGGACATGAAATGTAAAAATAGTAGCAGTAGTTCTGAAGTTGCAGGAAGGCCCAGTGTTATTGGCACAGGTCATTCAGGGAACATGAAGAGACCACGCATTGGGCAACATCCAAAATATTCAGGTTCTCTGCATCTCTCTTTTTATTTCCTTTATGACAAATCCTGGTGTGGTAGACTTGTTTTTGTTTATAACAAATTTTACCTGAAAATACTGAGTTTATCTGTTCCTGATAGAGTAGTAAACATTTACTTCTCGGGTCTTTATCTTCATGAAAAGTTAGAATAGGGCGTCACTTGTTAACATGTAGAAGTCGTAGAAGCTAAGGAAGGAGGATCGGAAAATCTTTGAGCGTGGTAGGTATCTTGGTATTCCTTGGTGTCTGGCTTTGATGCGCTTAGGTGACTGAATTCTCCAACTATTTTATTCTACACAAACGTCTTTTGTCATTTAGCTGTTAAGAACAGAAGCGTGCATTGTGACTATTAGGAGGAAATACACTAATTGAAAATAAAATCCAATATAAGGGAGAGGTGAAAGAATTAGTCCATTTCAGCATCTCTTTCTATTTCTTCCCATTTCTTTTCTTTTTTTGCAATTATGTTGGGCTCTCCATCCTGGCACATACCTTCTATTTGTAGAAGGCAACTATTTGTGGAAGTCATGACTCTCTATGATCAAGTAAGCATTACACAATGTTCACTAGGAAAATCAGTGTTTGCGGGCCACGTTACTCCTTAGTCAGTCCTCCGTGCCACCATAAAGGGAAAAATACAAAAAATGGTAATGATAATGGATCGGGTACTGTCTTTTTATAGTACATCATTTATATCAAGCATTTGTTCTATCTGATATCTTCTTAGACATTTCTGAAGCTAAACTACAGCAATTTTTTGTTACAGATTGTTCTTTTTATACCATTTCCCGCCAACCACTACTAATTTGGGATTGACATATAGTTGATTGATTACAAAAAAAAACAACAACAAGCCCAATAAATTCCTACAAGTGGGGTCTGGGGAGGATAGTGTGTACGCAGGCCTTACCCCTACCCCAAGAGGGAAAAGAGGTGATTTCTGATTAGACCCTCGGCTAAAGAAAATATGAAACAAAGTATATAGTTGATTGATTATATTCAAGAAACTAAAACTACTGTAGATCCAATTTTGCATAGTGAGTTAGAGTTGCTTTAATTCAGATGGAAATGAGCTTATAAAAATCGAATTTTGCTTCAGGGGCAAACACAACAATGAAGAGCCCCCAGAGGTTGATGCTGAAAAGCAGTTATGAACATAAGGAAATAATAGAGAATGATAGCTCTTGCTTCAGTCCGAGAAGCCTGTTTGCATTGCCTTCGGAGAATTCCTTCCGTTTTGCAAATGAAAGTTCTGATCCGGAGTTGCTGCTGGATGTGCCATCCAACAACTCCTTCCCTCAGGCAGAACTCCTCCTACCAACAGCAAGTTTTGCAGCTCAAGCAAGCACTAGTAGTAGCTCCGTATACCCACAACTTCTCCGGCCATAGTAACACTATCACACTTAGCTTTCTATCTGTAGGGTATTTAAAAGGTTCTTGGGCCGAACCACATGACCATCTCTTCATGTTCCTTGTCAAATATATAAATGTCTCGCAAAGGGGTTTGGATGGTTGCCTTTTACCTTTTTGCCGGTAACCTTACCTTACATAAAACGAAATTTTGGATTTGGCGGATGGATATGTTTGTTTTTTTTAAAACTTTTTTTGTATAGGTTGTCAAGCATTGTGCAATATAGCTGAAAATGCAGAGGTGGATGAGTTGATTTATTCTGGGCAAGGTGGAAATTTGACTGGCAAGGACAAAACCCCCGAAGACCAGAAACTTGTGAAAGGTAATTTAGCCTTGAAGAATAGTATAGCTACAAGGAATCCTGTTCGGGTGATTTGTGGATCTAAGGCCGAATCCACAGATAGAATAGCTAATTTGGTGACAACTTACGTGTACGATGGCTTGTACACTGTTCAAAATTATTGGACAAAACGAGGGCCACATGGTAAGCTAGTCTTTATGTTTAAGTTGGTGAGAAATCCCAGACAACCAGCGCTTACTTGGAGAGAAGTAAAGCCATCAAGAAAGTCCAAAGTGCGGCATGGTGTTTGTGTTCCTGATATTACAGAAGGAAAGGAGTCATTGCCAATAACTGCTATGAACACAATCGATGGTGAGAAACCCCCACCATTCAATTACATCAAGAAGATGATATATCCGCATGGTTTCCACCCTGCTCCACTTAAAGGTTGCGATTGTATTGGTACATGTTCTATGTCAAGAGGTGCTCATGTGCAGTGAAAAATGGAGGCGAGAACCCATACAACCGCAATGGGGCTATTGTTGAAGTTAAGCCTCTTGTGTATGAGTGTGGTCCTTCATGTAAGTGCCCTCCTTCGTGCTATAATAGAGTGAGCCAACGTGGTATTAAAATTCTGCTGGAGATCTTCAAGACAGATAAAAGGGGCTAGGGTGTGAGAGTTGTAACATTACTTGTATGGCGTATCTTGTGAGGTGTTCACTGATCATTGTAGTCTTCAGCATTTGTTCAAGCAAAAGGATCTTAATTTGAGACAGCAGAGATGGTTAGAGTTGCTTAAGGATTATGATATCACTATATTATACCATCCGGGAAAGGCCAATGTGGTGGCCGATGCTTTGAGCTGAAAGGCAGTGAGTATGGGGTGTTCGGCATACATTCCAGTTAGGGAGAGACACCTTGCAATTGATGATCAGGCCTTTGGCCAATCAGTTTGTGAGGTTGGATATTTCAGAGCCCAGTCGGGTGTTGGCATGTGTGGTTTTTCGGTCTTCCTTATATGATCGCATTAGAGAGCGCCAGTATGATGATCTGTATTTGCTTGTCCTTAAGGACAAGAGTTCAACATGATGATGCCAGATATGTGACAATCGGTGATGATGGGGTGTTGAGGATGCTGGGCCGGATTTGTGTGTCCAATGTGGATGGGTTTAGAAAGTTGATTCTGGAGAAGGACCATAGCTCGCGGTATTCCATTCATCTGGGTGCCGCGAAGATGTATTAGGATTTGAGGCAGCACTATTGGCGAAGAAGAATGAAGAAAGATATTGTGAGATTTGTAGTTCGGTGTCTCAATTGCCAGCAGGTGAAATATGAGCATCAGAGACCGGGTGGCTTGCTTCAGCAGATGGTTATTCCTGAGTGGAAGTGGGAGAGAATCACTATGGATTTCGTTGTTGGACTTCCATGGACTTTGAAGAAGTTCAATGCTATTTGGGTGATTGTGGATCTGCTGACCAAGTCCGCGCATTTCATTCCTGTGTGTACTACTTATTCTTCAGAGCGGTTGGCAGAGATATATATCCCGAAGATTGTTCGCCTGCATGATATCTAGTTTCTATCATTTCAGATCGGGGTACTCAGTTTACTTCCCAGTTTTGGAAGTCTATTCAGCGAGAGTTGGGTACCCAGGTGGAGTTGATCACAACTTTTCATCCTCAGACGGACAGGCAGTCCGAGCGTACTATTCAGATATTGGAGGACATGTTGCGTGCTTGTGTTATTGATTTCTGAGGTTCATGGTATAAGTTTCTATTGCTTGCAGAGTTTGCTTATAACAAACAACTACCAGTCGAGTATTCAGATGGTTCCGTATGAGGCTTTGTATGGGAGGCGGTGTAGATCTCCAGTTGGTTGGTTCGAGTCCGGCGAGGTTAGGCTATTAGGGACAGATTTGGTTCAGGATGCCTTAGAGAAGGTGAAGGCGATTCAGGAGAGGCTTCGTACAGCGCAATCATGACAGAAGAGTTATGCGGACCGCAAGGTCCGAGATGTGTCCTACATGGTTGGTGAGAAGCTTTTGCTGCAGGTTTCGCCCATAAAGGGTATTATGAGATTTTGGAAGAAAGGGAAGTTGAGTCCGCGGTTCATTGGGCCTTTTGAGGTGCTTCGGAGGATTGGGGAGGTGGCTTATGAGCTTGCTTTGCCACGCAACTTGTCGAGTGTGCATCCGGTATTACATGTTTCTATGCTCCGGAAGTATATTGGGGATCTATATTATGTTTTGGACTTCATCACGGTACATTTGGATGATAATTTAACCTTTGATGCGGAGCCAGTAGCTATTTTGGGTCGTCAAGTTCGGAAGTTGAGGTCAAAGGATATAGCTTCAGTGAAAGTGTAGTGGAGAGGTCGGCCCGTGGAGGAGGCTACTTACGAGACCGAGCGGGAGATGCAGAGCAAATATCCTCACCTATTTGAGGCTTTAGGCATATTTGTTGACTCGTTCGAGGACGAACGTTTGTTTAAGTTGGGGAGGATGTGACGACCCGGCCAGTCGTCTTATGAGTTACCACTCTATTTCCCCCATTTCTGCTTCTTTATGCTTTGTAATTCGTGTTTTATGTGGCCAAGTTGATTAGTTGGTGTTTGGAGTGGATTTGATAAGAAATGAGACACTTAGTCTCTTTTAAGAAGGTTTAAGTTGGAAAAGTCAACCGGATGTTAACTTATGTGTTAGAGGGCTCGGATGTGATTTTCGATGGTTCGGTCAGCTTTGGGAGGTGATTTATGACTTAGGAGTGTGATTGGAATTGGTTTTGGAGGTCCGGTGTAGAATTAGGCTTGAATTGGCGAAGTTTGTATTTTGGCGATTTTCGGTTGGTAGGTGTGATTTTGATTCGAGGGTCAGAATGGAATTCCAAGAGTTGCTTAGCTTTGTTATGTCATTTGGGATGTGTGTGCAAAATTTCAGGTCATTTGGATGTGGTTTGGTTGGGTTTTTGATCAAAAGCGTGTTTCAGAAGTTTTTGGAAAACTTAGGCTTGAATTCGATGTGTTTTGGGTAATTTGATCTTGTTTGAGGTGTTTTGATGATTGGAGCAAGTTTGAATGAGGTTATAGGGTGTGTTGGTGCTTTTGGTTGAGGTCCCAGGAGCCTCGGGTGAGTTTTGGGTGGTCAATCGGCTATTTTTGGAGTTGGAATGATGCAGAAAACTGTTCAGGTGTTGCAGACAATTAAGCTTTCGCGATTGCATGGGGTATATCGTGATCGCGTAGAAGGAATTTGGAAGGCAGGAATTTAAGACTTTGCGTTCGCGTAAGGCTGGGAGCTGGAGCTTCGCGTTTGCGTGAGGCTGTCGCGTTCGCGTGTGAGGGAACGCGTTCGCGTAAGTGTAAAGATTGGAGCATCGCGTTCGTGTGGAGTGGGTCGCGTTCGCGTAAGGTTAATTTTGGATAATTTTAAAATGTGCCTCGCGATCGCAAGGTTGAGGTCGCGATCGCAAGGCTGAGGTCGCGATCGCGATGAAGAGAGGTAAGATTTCTGAGCATAAAATGTGATTATATTGTGAAATTAACCTAGAAATTTATGGAACCTAAGCTAAAAATGGAAGAATTAGCGCTTGGGATTTTAAACTTTTGAATTGGTATTTGAAGGACCATTTGATATCGGGTTTGAGAACTTTTGATATGTATGAACTAGTGGAAGGATAAGGAACCCGTTGATGTAAAAATTTTTGAGTTTCGAGAAGTGGGAACGAGGCTCGGGTTTTGCTAATTTTGGGATTTTTGATATTTTTCGACTGTTTTTGCTTGGGCTTTGTTCTCTTAGCATATTGTGACATATTCGTTCTAATTTTGGATAGATTTGACGCGCGTGGAGGCCGATTCAAGGGGAAAAGGCATCGTGAGCTAGAGTTGTAGTCGGTTCGAGGTGAGTAGTGATTGTAAATGATGTCCTGAAGGTTTGAAACCCCGGATTGCACATCGTAGTGCTATATTGAGATGAGACACGCGCTTGATGATGAGCATGGGGTCGTTTACTACTGGGGAGCGTAACTTGGTCCGTCCCGATTGATGATTTTACCGCATATTTGACTGAAACTTATTTGTTATCATTATAATTTGGGCTGATTGCCATAGTTGGGCTTCGTGCCAACTATTTGAACCCTTCGGGGATTTTTATCACTGTTTCCTCACTGCTTTGGCATATTACTGGAACTTAGTCCTATTGTTTACCACTATTGTTTTTATAACTCAGCCACTTTTACTCAATTTTGTGACTTAAATGATATTTTTAAATGATGTTTTGAGCTGAGACCTACTATTTTTCTAATGCCCGAGGGGCTTGTGATGATTTTTGGACTGAGTGCGGCCGAGGGCCATATGTGAGGATATGCCGAGTGATATGAGGCCGAGGGCCTGAGATACTTTATACACCATGAGGTGGCTTCACTGAGGTGAGGCCGAGTGCCGAGAGTTAATGCCACGAGGTGGCTTGATATAGCGCTTGGGCCGTAAGGGGACCCTCCGGAGTCTGCACACCCATAGTGAGTGCGGGTACCCATTATAATGTGAGAGTGAGCCCGAGGGGTTGATATTGTTCTGAGAGTGAGCAAAATGGGCTGATGTTGTCCTGAGAGTGAGCCCGAGGGGCTGATACTATTCTGAGTGATTGATACTGTGCCCAAGGGGCAGATTTCTACTTGTTGTTTACCTGGCAAATTACCTGTTTTACTTGTTAAAAAGGATTTTACTATATTTCTTCACTGTTTTTACTGCTTTAAGTGATTTTACTGCTTTGGTATAGAATGCTTTGTGCTTTTACGTGTTTTCTTGATTTCAGCCATTATTTATAATTATTACTCACTGGGTCGGAGTACTCATATTACTCACTGCATCGTGTGTGCAGATTCAGGCATAGCAGATTTCGCTCCTGAGTGCTGATCCTCCCAATCCAGGCAGTGTTTTGGAGACCACGAGCTAGCTGTTGGCATCCGCAGCCCCCGTGCCTCCCTTATCTTATCATTTTCATATTCTTAGAACTATTGTATCAGATTTAGTGTTTAGTAGACTTGTATCAGGATTTATTAGTTGCTCGTGACTTGTGACACGCCGGTTTGGACTGTGTCGGGATGGTTCTACTATTATCTTCTATACTTCCGCGAATTATTGTTATTGAATCATGCTTTAAAACTGTTTTATGTTAATTAACTACTTGAAAGAGGTATTCCGTATTGGTTTGGCTGGTCTTGTCTTCATGAGGCACCATCACGATCGAGATTCGGGGTTTGGGTCGTGACAATAAGTGATTCTACTCCAGGGGCCCGTGGTACATCACTTGGTCTCGCCACGGGCCTGTGTGCAAGTTCCCTTTGAAGACATTGCATGTAACTCATTATTTGGCGAACAAAGGTCATTACCGCAGCAAAGAAGGTGGTTCTACTCATGTCTTCACATTCATGGCACTTCATGACGATGTAGTCAGCAATTGCTCTAACCCTCTCCCTGATGGTACCCTTTTCTTGGAGCAAATGCCCGATTTGCTGATACCTAGCTTCTAGCACTTGGGTGTCATGATGGTTTTGACCCTGCAGCTATTGCATATCTTCCTCTAGCCGGGACATTAAGGCATAACAATGTTCTCTTTCAACTTTAAAGTTCTTAGCTTGTTTGGCCATCTCATTTTCGAGGGTAGTTAGCCTTTTCTTCAAAGTTGTGATTGTTCCCTCATATTTCCTTTTTAACTGCTGTACAAACTTCGCCCGTCCCTCTGCGTTCTTTGTCAACTGTGCCCGGGCTCTTGCCAGATTAACCTCAGATTTTTCCAAGTCATCCTGATATCTAGATATTTTCTTTCTAAGACCATGTATGAGCCCTTCATCTGTTCGGTTCCTTTCCTGATTCTCAACAGCTATTTTCATTTTTTGGATCTGGGCTCGAAGGGCAGCTTCTTCTTTTCCCCTTCATCAGCAGCAACTTGTACACTATTGTCAAATTTGAGATCCCTGATTTGTCCCTCCAATTTGCTTATCTTGGCCCTGTAGCTTGCCACTTTCACCAACCAATCCCATTGCTCCCGTGAATCATCAGTGAATTGCTGGACATGGGGTCTTTTAGCAGGCCGTTCGGGCTCCTGATGAACTTGAAACCTTTTACCAAACCAAGTCATGTAATTAGGGTCAATCTCGCCTTTAGATAGATCCCGCACCGAGTCTTTGGCTCTAGAAATCTACACTCATTCCAAATCTGACGAACTTTTCCTTCTGGGAATACAACTTTTGGACCCAATTCGATGACTTTTCGGCTCAGATCTTCGTCATGTGGGATAGTATGGAACTTGCCTAGTTGGTGTAGCACCATGTGTGGAGCGTACGGCTGAATGCTCCGGAGACCCATTAAGAGAAGATAGCACACCTCGGCTGACATGTAAATGACTTTAGTGACATGGAGCCAACCGAAAGTCCACTCAATTTTTTCTAAAGTTAAGGAACTAAAATGGGCAAACCAAGCCTCTGTACCTTCTGGAAATTAAAAACCCACCACTCGGTTTTCATATTCTTCGATGCAGTTCAAACCAGTCATGCCGTAGTTCATGTACCCCAAGCGGTGACAAAGATGTTCTTGTATCCAAAGTTGTAGGAGCAAGTTACAGCCTCCGAAGAATTTCCCCCTTCTCGGCACTAGGATCATCGGAACAAGGGTGCCATTAGATTTTTTAATCATGACGTCGGCCATTCCCACAAGACCCAATTCTATGTTTCCATCCTTTCTTGGGTAGATTAAAACACCCAGGAATGCCACTATAAAAGCCAGTCCTCGCCGTGCTTCCCATTTATCTTTGTTTCCTGGATGAGTTAGGCCCGTATCTGGTGCCTCAAAACTGTGGGGATTTCCATAACGCTGGTACAAAAAGTGGAATATGCAAAATCCTTCGGATAGATTTCCGTCTTGAACCTCCCGACTGACGCTCAACAGGTCTAAAAACGTATGAGGAGTCACTGTTCTTGGCGCCACAAGGTACCGACTTCTAAGATTCCCACTGAGACCGGTGTAGCCCGCTATTTCCTCCAGCGTGGGGGTTAGCTCAAAATCAGAAAAACGAAACACATTATGTGTCGGGTCCCAAAAAGGTATCAATGCCTCAATTACATCCAACCTTGGTTTGGTTTTCAGAAGACCAATAAGATCGCCCGAAACCTTTACCACAGTCTCTCTATTGACTTTTTCTAAGTCGTTCCACCACATATGGAGCTGTAATGGTATTTCTTCAAGAACTATAAAGCGTTCATTTTCAATTGTGCTCGTCCTGCACATTTATTAGAGTGATTGGTTAAAAGATCATAATTTATTTTGACTCAAGAGAAAGCTATCGATTTTTTTTCCAAAAATTTCCATTTCAAAACAAAAACCGCCTTTGCAAATATGGCCCTTCAGCACCTCAGGATAGAAAATTTTAGGGCTATGTTTGCTAATTGGCCAAAATTTGAAAAAGGAGCCATATGTGGCTATTCTTTCAAAAGCAGCCTTCCGGTGTCCTTTTGGGGACATTTGGCTATTTAGACAAGAACGACATTACCTAACTTATTTATGAAAAAATAACAAAACAACAAAATTTTTGTTTTTTTTGGGTTAATTTTTGCAAAAAATGGAGTTGGACCCGGTGAGGGTTGCCTACGTATCCCACATCTGGTGAGAATCAAACTTGCATAGTTCGTGAAGTTTTGACATAATAAAAACAATACCAAATATTTTTCTTGAAACAAATTTTCTTACTTTTTTTCTTCAAAATTTCGGCAGGGTTTTGGTACTTTTTTGGATACCGGGTTTTTCAAAGACAGGTAATTATCTCTCTCAGCCCTCAAATTGATTTTTCTCTTTCCAACTTTTCTCCGTTCTCATAAGCCGGTCAACATGCAATCCGAAGCAAATAAATGCACAAGTAGCAAGTAGAATGCATCAGGATGGTCTTTTCATTTCGGGTACACCTGTACTAGACAGACCCAACACCTGCATTGATTCTCCAAGGTCAAATGCACGTGATGCAAACAAACATTCCTACTAGGGATCCGACATGAGACTTTATTATACTAGGTTTAGAAACTTGGGTGTACTGTTCTTGACCTGGCTTACCCGAGCGGCCTGCTTGAGCCGGAGGGGGGAGGGGGGAGGAGGGAAGTGTACCGGGAATACAGAAGCTTCACCGGCTATGCAACTTGTCCGAACCTCGTTCTAAAATTGGGATATGACCTTAACAGAAAAGAAGTTACATGAAGTGTACACTTCCCATATGATTTAGAAGTCTTAGAGAGACGACGGTTTCGTAGCAATTTATATACAGTCCAAACAATATCAAAGTGGTAGAAAGCGAATTTAGCACGTTAGGCTCAACATGTAAAAATCAGATAAAAACAATCCAACAATAACAGTTATTCTAAGCTCAAATTCTTGAATTCTGAACCAAAGTTCTGGGTTTGGGTCCCCAGCAGAGTCACCAAAGCTGTTACACCTCCTTTTTATACCCCGAGGGGGTATAAGGAAGTTTTTTATTATTCGAAATGAGATTATTTTATTTAATCAGAGTCGTCACTTGGGATAATTTATTTGGTGTACCAAGTCACCGTTTATTTTAAAATCCCAAATCGAGGAAATTTTGACTTTATTTTAAAAATGTGCGAACCAGAAATTCTAGCTAAGGAATTCTGTTAATTCGGGAGAAGGTGTTAGGCATTCCCGGGTTCCGTGGTTCTAGCACGGTCGCTTAAACTATTAAAAGTTGGCCTATTATCCCCTTTTATTATATGTTTTAGCCAATGGTGCATTTTTTAGCTTTAGAACCCTTTTTAATTAAGTTAAACCGCTTTTAGGAAGATTCAACGTTATTTAAAACACGCCTTGAACCCCGCTACATGAAATGCATCCGCGGTTCGCAACACATTCTATTTAACATTGTTGAGAATTAAAATTGGGTCACATGAAATGTACATCCGAATTTAGTAATAAGAAAATCAATTTAAAGAACGCGATTAAAGCAACTACGAAGGTACACCTCGATTTAATTGATAGTACACCTCGATTTTTAAAGGTTTGAATTAATTTCATGAGGGCCATGAGTTATTAAGAGAAAATGGCATACCTCAAATTTTTTACAAGAGTTAACTAGTTTTTATGAGGGCCATGGACTTAGGGGTTTCATTTGGCATGACACACCTTAATTGATTTTAATAGAAAGCTTATTTAATTAAGGTTATCTAAGGATATTCTCATTTTAAACTAAACTTTAGCTTAACAAGACAAAATTGTTGATTGCAAACTAGTTTTGGGGTATAGCATTTTAATCATTTCGGCATCTTCTCCTTGTTAGGGCAATTCAACTTTAAGGCTGTCTTTGGGCTCACGAGTTGGCCCAGGAGAATAGAACTCCCAAATTTCTTCGCCCAAGTCATAACTTCAGTTGATCCTTACCCATATTGGGCTCATACCGGATGGGCCCAGTTACAGTTATCAACATCTGGGCCTATCTACCTTTTACACAATATATATGAATTAGTGAGGAAAAGCTAAAATGAAATCATTCTTGAAAATAAAAATCAAAGCGCAAGGCTAGATTTAAATTAATTCTACTACATTAATTTGCAAGATGCATCGGATATGCATTGGTAATTAGTGAAAGAAAAATAACATGCTGCTGGATCAAGCTGTGAAGTCCAACTGCCTAGGCCCAATGGCGCAGGTCAGACTTGCTCGAATGAGCCAAGACTTGGGCCTGCTTGTAAGTGCAACCCAGTTTAATATTTACATATAACCCTAAACTTTAACAGTCCGTTTACAATATTTTCAGTCCAAAACTTTATACAAGAAAGATTTCAAAACTAATGAACATTATCCTACCAGCTAGCATCTAAAAGGGAAATTATAAAATAAAACAACAATAGCAACAACTACCCAATATAGTCCCACAAAGTAGGGTCTGGGGAGGGTAATACATACACAGTCCTTACCCCTACCCGAAATGGCAGAGAGGCTGTTTCCAATCGACCCTCGGCTCAGGAAAAAAACAATAAAAGAAAAGAAAAAAGGAAAAATAGAAATAAAAAGAAAAGGAAAAAGAAAAACAAGAAAAACAAAAGAGCATTAGTAACTCCAGTAGAAATCGCATAAATAATTATCTAAACATAAAACCATAAATTAAATGGCATGCAATAATATCAACCAGTAATTACCATAAGGGGGCACAATACAATACGCAAGTCATATATGGAGAGCCCTACCAAACCGCACCTAGCCCCGGGAATGAAGTACGAAAAGTTCTAGAATCCCCTATCCTACAACCCTAATACTAGACCTCCAGACTTTCCTATCAATGGCCATGTCCTCGGAAATCCACATTCTTGCCATGTCCTGCCTAATCACTTCTCCCCAATACTTCTTAGGCCTCCCTCTGCCTCGACTCAATCCAACCACTGCCAGCCGCTCACAACTCCTCACCGGGGCATCATGCTTCTCCTCCGCACATGCCCGAACAACCTGAGCCTCGCTTCCCGCATCTTCTCATCCATTGGGGCCACGCCCACCTTCTCCCGAATAACTTCATTCTTAATCTTATCTAACCTGGTGAGCCCGCACATCCACTTGAGCATCCTCATCTCCGCAACCTTCACTCTCTGAACATGAGAGTTCTTAACCGGCCAGCACTCCACCCCATACAACTTGGCAGGTCTAACCACAGCTCTATAAAACTTCCCTTTGAGTTTATGTGGCACTTTCTTGTCACACAAGACTCCTGATGCAAGCCTCCGTTTCGTCCACCCCGTCCCTATACGGTGAGTGACATCCTCGTCGATCTCTCTGTCCCCCTGAATCACCGACCCAAGATATTTGAAACTGTCCCTCTTGGAGATGACCTGAGATCCAAGCTTCACGTCCCTTCCTACTTCGCTTGACTCGGCGCTAAACTTTCACTCCAGGTATTCTATCTTAGACCTGCTTAGTTTGAAACACTTAGACTCGAGGTTCTGTCTCCAGACCTCCAACCTCTCATTAACACCGACCCTCATCTCGTCTATCAAGACTATGTCATCAGCAAATAGCATACACCATGGCACATCCCCTTGAATATGGCGCGTTAGTGCATCCATCACCAAGGCAAATAAGAAAGGGCTAAGCGCAGATCCTTGATGAAGCCCGATAACCACCGGGAAATGGTCTGAGTCATCACCCACCATCCTAACCCTAGTCTTAGCTCCATCGTACATGTCTTTGATCGCTCTGATGTAGGCTTCCACATGCTCTTTGCCTCCAGGCACCTCCATAGCACCTCCTTTGGGACCTTGTCATACGCCTTCTCCAAGTCAATAAACACCATGTGCTAGTCCTTCTTCTTATCCCTGAACTGTTCCACCAATCTCCTGACAAGGTGGATAGCTTCTGTAGTGGAGCGGCCCAACATGAAACCAAACTAGTTCACGGCTATAGACGTCATCTCCCTCACCCTCGCCTTAACTACCTGCTCCCAGACTTTCATGGTGTGACTAAATAAATTCTAAAATAAAAGTAAAGTAAAAAAAAGGAAAATTTCTTTTGGTTTCAAAATTCCTTCCATCAACTTCTTCAAAACCAAAGCATAAGATCTGCAAGAGGCCAACTACTGAGCTACTTCTCACAAGCTGTTTACTTAGGCTCCCAACCTGAATTTTCGTATTGCCAAATCAGCCTCTATTCTTTAAGTATTTCATGGATCTAACCATGTGAAAAGGTCAGATTCACAAAATTACTTCAGTTATACTACCATACTATACTGTCAGGCCCAAAACTTAAACACATAATGCAGAAAAAAATAGTGATTCATGAGTTTAACCATGTTAAGGGTTAAACCCATGAACCAATATAGGTTTCAAGCTCAAAATCATGGCATGCTGCCTTAGGAATACTAGAATAGACTCAAAGACAAGGAAAAGGGAAGTTCAATCCATGAACCCGACCATGTAAGGGTCAGGCTCAATGGACAAACATGATTTTAAGGAGGGGAGCCTGAACAGGTTTTAGTTAGTGCAAAAACAGAAGCAGAAATGCATACCTCTCATAAGATAATTAGTAATAAGGCATAACAAAGAAACTAAACATTATGACATAAGCTATAGGTAAAGAGACTCATGCATTCTGAGCGAAAGATTAGCTTTAACACTGCTGTAATTTCAGCATATAAAATTTAACAAAACATACACAAACTGTGTCAAACAAAAGGAAACAAATCATATTCATCTGAAGTTTCAATTACAAAGTAATCAAACAAAGAAAAAGGGTCATATGTGTCGCGCCCCCTTTTTCTCGCAAAATCGGGCTTGTGACATTTGGGAGGACAACTCGTTCCATTTTGGGCATTGGGTTTTGGAATTTTGGAGAGTCGTCACCTAATGATTAAGTGCATTAGGACACTAAGAAGGGTTTGAGTTGAAGAAACCAGAGTTCGGGTAAGGGCTACAAATTATCTCGAAGGGAAGGTGTTAGGCACCCCTCAAGATCCACTAATGTAGTTCCCTACCATGTTATAGTTGTGACTTTACATAAACAAATAAGCAATTAAGTCTCAAATAAAGGGACTCGCACACAACGTTGCAAACAAGTTAAAACTTATTTGAGAAAAATAAGGAAGGCAGAATTTTGTGGAAAGATTTAAACAACTTATGGAGAAAACAAGTAAAGGGAGGGGAGTCCTACGTTTGTTATTTATATGGATCACGTCAATGCAATATCCAGTAATCATTCCTCGGAGAGGGGCTACATGAGATATTAGCGCATCGGTCATCATCTCTATATCGACCCTTCCCACCCGTTAGGTATTAAAGCGCGGAATGGTTTCATTGCTTATTGTATGCTATTACCTGTCCCAATCCTATCAATCTTGGAGGCATTGAGACTACTAATCCTAAAGGGAGGGGAATTTGGGATTTTCAGAGTTTTCAAAGGGTAAAATCTAAGCGACAAACAATAACAAGTAACATATAAGAGGGGTAAACAATTAGCAGTTAGGACTGAGATAAGCCTCCTCATTGAAAGTATCCAAATCAATTAGAATGACTTACAAGTACTGGTTAGGTCTTAAAATAAACTTAACAACGGAAGGGTGGCTGATTTATCACATATATTCAGATAAGAAGTCCGAATTAAACCTGCATGCTGGTTGTAATTGTTAAGACTGGTATAATTGATTAATAACCTACAGGTTTGCCTAGATGAGGCCTGTAATCATGATACCTAACGTTGCAAGAGGCATACTGATTTTAAAGAAAGATTACTGATTTTAGAAATAAGCAAATGCTCTGCAGATTTTTAAAGCGACTTTACATTGGTTCTAGACTCGTAAACGAAATAGACGATTCCAGTTCAGTTAGTTATTCCTATAGGCATGCTTTCTAAGCGTGATTAATTTAAAACGTTTGTAAAAAAAAAAGAGTGCAGGAACCCTACATGCATGGTATCTAGAGCATTTTGTTATTTTAACCTATAAACTATTTGCCTAATTTGTATATGCAAGTGTGAATAAACTTATAGGCATGATTTCTGTATGCGTAATGAAATGACTTACAGACAGGATTTCTAAATGTACAATGAAATGACATATAGGCAAGATATCTATATGCAGATGCGAATAAACTTATAAACATGATTTCTAATTGCGTAATGAGACGACCTATAGGTAGGATTTCTAGATGTACAATGAAAAAAATGACCTATAGGCAGGATATTTATATGCAGATTCATAAACGAAGATGTTGTGATTGCAGAAAATAAAACCTAAGGCATGATATCTACCCCGCATGCATAACACAAGAGACCCTCCCCCACTTTTACTAGACACCCCATAGTTATTACAAATTATTACAACTTGAATGAATTGGAAAAGTAAATTACATCAGAAATTAAAAAAAATCCAACCAAGGAAAGCCTAATTCAGACTTCTAGTCGGACATGTGGAATAAACCAACTTCCAAAGAACAGATTTTCAAAGCCTTTCTCTTATTTGGGATGTGTCAAAGTTCCAAGGAGCTTCAAGAACTCCAGGCAGTGCTTACACCCCAAATATCATTACAGGATCATAGTGCAGTGTGGAAGAGCCAGCCCTCAAATAACCAAGTTAATAGGGAACTCAAGGTCCCAAGGCAAGGCTCATAGGAGTGGGGAAGAGCTTAGAGGCTAGGTGTAAGTGCAAGTGCAATAGAGAGGAATTAGGGAAGGCCATGGCAGGTTGGTGGTCATGCCCGGCAATTGGGATGCTGGCACACCCCTAACCAGCCTATCAACTTTAGGATTGGAGAGTTAGGACTTATTGAAGGTCAGGTTCAGCCCTGGACAACAATTTGGATATTGTCAGGCTATACCTTAACTCAGCACACATAGTGGAGTGGTGTATGGGGATTCATACTAGAAGTAGGATGCAATGAAAGAGCAGGCAAAGGGGATTACCCAACAATGAGACATACTGGCACACCTTCCAGCCTACTTTGAGGTTAGGGGGTCAAAAACTTAGGTCACGGACAACAATTCTTGTTGCCATGCCCCAAGTCCCCACAAACACATAGGGGCTAATGGAATAGGGAGCAATTATCCACAAAGAAAAGAAGAAGCAGTAGCATATATGCAATTTTAAGTCAAATGTTAAACTTTATAGAGAAAGTTGACATTGGTACTAGGACTTATAAATAAACACATTGGGGTGATGCTCAAAATTAAGTTAGGACATACCAGTTTCGAAGAGACAAGTAAAGAGAAGCAATAGCCTTGTAAAATCCAAAGTGCATACACGAAGCAAGAATGCTATAAGTTCAGAAGAGAATTGTGATTGTGTAGTTCTAAGAGTGTTCAATCGTGTCTGCTGTGTTAAAGAAAGGCATGTATTTATAGTGTATAAAGCGAGAAAAAATAAGTAAGAGAATAGTTCTAAAAATCAATTACACAAGGTTTCCCTTTAATTAAGGGATTCTGGTTTCAAACGGGCAAAGCTAATTAAGGAAAGAATTTAATCAAACACTTTTCAAAGCAGTACAAAAGGGTTAAATACATAGAGGTTTATTTAAGGACGAAGTCTTGACAGTACACGGTTATGCAAACTGAAGGAAAGGAAATCAATTGACAACCAAGGAATCATGAATTGAAAATTTGTATGAATGAATCAAGTCAGAAAGGGGGAAAGATTTTAACTTAAGGACAATCAGTAACAATAAAGTAGACCTATTAAAGGGGATTCTGAATCAGTCACAAGTTGGAAAGCCCTTTTGAAGAAAGGTTCATCACATATAAAGAGCATACAGACACGTTAAGTATGAAAGAAAATTGTCATGCCATTGTAAAATAAGTGGAAAATCCAGTAACAGAGTTTAGAAGAGTTTATCAAAAGGTCAGAATCATATGAAAATTTGAAATTGATCTAAAAGAGTTGGGGGTTTTGAAATAAGAACCCTAGTTCGGGCAAACCATAAAGCAAAGATGAGAGGGCAAGCAGTTGAATTGAAACATGTTTAGAGGTTTCCAAAAAGAACTGAAACTTCTAACATGCTTCTCTCAGCAATAGAGCTCATGAATGGCATGTAAATATAGTAGAAGAGTTCAAAGCAAACAGAGTAAAGAAACTAATTCGAAACATGATGAGAAAAGACTGATAAGAACAGTAGAAGAAAGCATGCTTGAGAAGATCCTTTTAGAAGAGACTTAAACAAGGTTCAGTAGAAGAAAAAATAGTAAGAACACTTAAGAACACGGTAAAAGAATACAGTAGGCGAAACATACCAGAATGTGGTAGAAGAAAATAGCAGAACATAGTAGAAAAGCATATAAGGACATAATGTAGAAAACACAATAGAAGAACATACAAGAACGGAATATAGAAAGCACGGTAGAGGAACATACGTGGTAGAAGGAAAACAGAAGAACACAGTAGAGGCAAATACACACAAAAGAAAAGGAGAAGAAAGTCAGATAAACACTTAAGCATTTTCAGAAAAACCTAGATCATCAAAGAGAGGCTTTGGAAAGTAATGTTTTGAAAGAAAAGTTAGGAAAATCGTTTGAAAACTCAAGTAGAGCATAGATACACAACAGATCTAAAAAAAATCAGAGAAAACCTCGAAGGGTTAGGGTTTCAGAAGAACCATAGAAATGAGAAAAGCTTTGAAAAGGTCACCGATTTGAGTCAGAGAGGTCAGAACCAGGCTCAAAACACCATGGTATGCCGGAGCAAGGCCGGCGATGACTTTAGAACCTTGAATCGGCAGAGTTCTGGGTGTAAACCTTCGAGGTCTGGCCTCTATTCTTCAAGTATCAGGTGTGTAAGAGCAAGGGGAGGTGAGTATAGGTCATCCATGGCCTGAGAGGCCATGGATTCCGGTGAGTTAGAGGTTGAAAATGGTGGAGGCAATTAAGATTTCGGGAACATTCGAGAGCGTTTGAGAGGGGGGAGGGTATTCAGAGGCAGCGTCATTGTGCAAATGGGGTTAGGGTTAGAGGGGTTAGGGGATTAAAGGAAAGGGTGAATCAGGGCCGTTGATCAAAATGATCAACGGCCAGGATTAAAAGAAAATCCGGACGGGTTTGAAAACGGGTTAAGGGGTTGGGTAAAACTAAGAATTGGGTCATTTAATTGGGTTGAACTTGGATCAAATTAAAGGCCAAAATTGAATGGAGATGGGGGTTGTAATTGAAATAAAAATGGGCTAAATATTAAATAGCCAATTTTCCCATTTTATTTTATAAAAATAGTGAAAATGATGTTAACAACTAATTAAAAGCACTAAACTAACTAATAATTTATAAATATTGGGACCAATTATATAATTATAAAATACTATTAATCGTAAAATAGGCTATAATTGCAATTATATGCAATTTAGCTTTAAAATACCAAATAAATTTGTAAAAAATATAGAAAAATCACTTTAATTATATTTTGGTGTAAATATGAGAATAGAAATAAATTATTCACCAAAATGATAATCTTGGAAATAATTATTGGATTTTGTACTGCTAAAAAATAGATAATAAATTAATTTTAAAATCTTTAAAAATTAGGGAAAAATACCAAAACTCTTGGGCATGCTTATATATGCATGTACATGCTAGTTTGAAAATATTTTGCATATAAAGATACACAGTGAAAAATTGAGTATCAACAGCTGCCCCTCTTTACCCGAAAAGGATGAAAGAGTTGTCGGGTATAGATATGATGGCCAATTTTGATCGAAAGAAATGATTTGCAAAGTTTTGATCGAGCTCTGGCTCCTGAGCTGCCTACATATCGCGGATTTTACAAGAATCAGGCCATATGTAGTTTAGGATCCATTGACGAAATATGCCGATGGAGATTTTCGAAAAGAACAGACGCGATGTTTAGGTTAAGAAAGGTAGTTGAAGTCTGATAGGCTACGGGAAACTGAGTGGGATCGCTCCGGTGTACCTGCGAGTGACAATACAAAAATATATTGTGCATAGATTTAGAAGTGATGCAAGTTCCCGTTGGACCATGAATGTTGTCTTCGGACGGTTAGGATGACGTCCTCGGACCATGACGTCCTGGGCCATGAAGCGTATGATAAAGGATTCGCAGGCTATGAAATAATATTCTCGAGCTATGAGAATGATGCCTCCGAACTATGATGCCTTTGAATAATGATATGCAGGAGATAAAATGGGGTCCTCAGGCCATGGCATGACGTTCTCGAGCTATGAAAATGGCGCCTTCGAACAATGACGCCTTCGGAAAATTTGGTGATCTTTCAGCCCATGAAATGCAAAAGGTGGTGATCTTTCAGCCGATGCAAGACGTAACTAAAAGGTGGCAGTATTTCAGCCATGCAAGAGAAATAAAGTGGCGGTGTTTCATCCACGCAAGAGAAGTATAGTGGCGATATTTCATCCATGCATGATGGAGATAAAGCTTAGTCTGAGAAGGCAGAAAGGTAGCATTATGCAATGCAGAGACATGCAGAGGGAGGTAGATCTTAACCTCAGAAGGTAGAAAAGTAGTCATATGCAATGTAGAGATGTGCAGATAGAGGTAGAGCTTAACCTTGGAAGGCAGAAAGGTAACCTTATGCAATGTAGAGATATGCAGATGGAGGTAGAGCTTAACCTCGAAAGGCAGAAAAGTAGCCTTATGCAATGCAGAGATATGCAGATGGAGGTAGAGCTTAACTTTGGAAGGCAGAAAGGTAGCCTTATGCAATGCAGAGATATGCAGATGGAGGTAGAGCTTAAACTCAAAAGGCAAAAAGGTAGCCTTATGCAATGCAGAGATATGCAGATGGAGGTAGAGCTTAACCTCGGAAGGCAGAAAAGCAGCCTTATGCAATGCAAGAAATGCAGATGGAGGTAGAGTTTGACCTCGGAAGGCAGAAAGGTAGCCTTATGCAATGCAGAGAAAAGCAGATGGAGGTAGAGCTCAACTTCGAAAGGCAGAAAGGTAGCCTTATGCAATGCAAAAAATAAAAGGCGAATAGTAATGAAATCTCTTAGCTGAGAGATGATAGCTGATAGCTGATTACTATATTGTGGCTGCTGGGATGTCATGTACGGATAGCAATTGTAAATAGGTGATGATTCTAAGAGTTGTATTCCCGGAAAGTATGACTGTATAGATATATCTGATGATTTTACAACTTGAGTGCCTACATCCAAAGAAAAATCGTGAGTTTTGTAAAGGGGGAAGGTTAGTTCGTTTCCCCATAAACTTCGCTTGTCCTTCTTGGCGTGGTGTATCATTGGGGTAGCGTTGCTAAACAAAACAATTTTGATAATAGACCTGCACGAAATATAAAACATAAATAATAGTTTTCTTTTTAGATGAACTGACGACTGTGACTCGATTCAAGATATTGCAACCTCTCTCGCTCCGAATTTTCGAGGGTCCTCCTCAAAATTCTTCCCCAGTTTCCAATAGCGAGGGGGGGATGGAAATTTTATTTAACTGTGACCGAACCCACAGGGCTACCTACGTATCCCCTCTTAAACGGGAATCGAGTCAGGCGTAGTTCAAATTACATCATAAAGAGAAAGCCTAAAGGTTACACATAGTATCGTTTGACTGCATCTGAATTGATTGGCTTTGGCCAGATTTCTCCGTCCATTTCTGCAAGTATAAGGGCTCCTCCTGTTAGAACCCGGTGAACCATGTACGGACCTTGCCAATTGGGAGAGAATTTCCCCTTGGCTTCATCTTGATGTGGGGATATTTTCTTTAACACCAGCTGCCCTGGTGTAAACTTTCTCGGCTTGACTCTTTTATTGAAAGCTCTGGACATTCTGTTATGATACAATTGACCATGGCAAACTGCATTCATTCTTTTCCCATCTATAAGCGCTAACTGCTCGTAGCGACCTTTTACCCATTCTGCATCACCTAACTCCGTTTCTTGTATGATCTTCAAGGAGGGAATTTCCACCTCGGCAGGAATGACTGCCTCTGTACCATAAACCAGCATGTAAGGAGTTGCCCCAGTAGATGTGCGGACCGTGGTACGGTATCCCAATAAAGTGAACGATAGCTTCTCATGCCATTGCTTATTCTTTTCTATCATTTTCCTCAGTATCTTCTTGATATTCTTGTTGACCGCCTCTACAACTCCATTAATATGAGGCCTGTAGGCTATAGAGTTCTTGTGTTTGATCTTGAATGTTTCACACATTGCTTTCATCAGGTCACTGTTAAGATTTGAACAATTATCAGTAATGATTGGCTCTGGGATGCCGAACCGACAAAACGATACGGTCACGGACAAAGTCTGCCACAACCTACATAGTTACCGCCCTGTATGATGCTGCTTCAACCTATTTGGTAAAATAATCAATTGCTATCAGGATGAACTTGTGCCCGTTTGATGCGGTAGTCTCGATAGGTCCGATAACGTCCATTCCCCAAGCGGCGAACGGCCATGGCGAGCTTGTTGCAGTAAGCTTATTTGGAGGCAACTTTATCATGTCTGCATGTATCTGACAGCGATGGCATTTTCGGACATACTGGATGCAGTCCGTTTCCATAGTCATCCAAAAATAACCTGCCCGGAGTATCTTCTTTGCTAAGACAAAACCATTAATATGCGGACCGCAGGTCCCTGCATGCATTTCTTCTAATAACCGGGATGCTTCCTTTGCTTCGACACACCTTAGTAATCCCAAATCGGGAGTACTCCTGTACGATATTCCTCCACTGTGAAAGAAGTTGTTAAATAACCTCCGAAGTGTGCGCTTTTGAGTAGCGTTTGCAAGTTCTGGATATTTTTCTGTTGTCAAATACTCCTTGATGTCATAGAACCACGATTTTCTATCTGCTTCTTCCTCGACATGAGCACAATATGGCGGCTGATCATAAATTTTTATCGAGATGGGATCAATGGAATTCTTATCTGGATGTTGGATCGTGGATGATAGGGTAGCCAATGCGTCGGCGAACTCATTCTAGACCCTAGGAACATGCTGGAATTCTATCTTTGTGAACCTCTTCCTCAAATCCTGTACGTGATGCAGATAAGGAAGTATCTTAGAGTTCTTGGTTGCCCATTCTTCTCGAACCTGATGTATGAGCAAGTCTGAATCTCCGATTACTAGCAATTCCTGAATATTCATGTCAATGGCCAGCTTGATTCCTAAGATGCAGGCTTCGTATTTGGCCATATTGTTGGTGCACGGGAACCTGAGTTTGGCAGATACTAGATAATGCTGGCCGGTTTCTGATACTAGGACTGCTCCTATGCCAACTCCTTTGAAATTTGTTGCTCCATCGAAAAACATTCTCCAACAATCATAGTATTCTGCAATATCTTCTCCTATGAAAGATACCTCTTCATCAGGAAAATATGTCTTTAGAGGCTCATATTCTCCACCCACGGGATTCTCGGTTAGATGATCTGCCAAGGCTTGTCCTTTGATTTCTTTCTGAGATACGTAAATAATGTCGAATTCACTTAGCAGGATTTGCCACTTAGCTAGCTTGGCGGTGGACATGGTCTTCTGGAAGATATACTTCAGCGGATCCATTCTGGATATGAGATAAGTAGTATAGGCACAGAAATAATGCCTCAATTTTTGAGCTACCCAAGTCAGAGCATAATAGGTGCGTTCCAATAGGGAATACCAGGCCTCGTACGGGGTGAACTTCTTGCTGAGGTAATAGATGGCTTGCTCCTTTATCCCCATTTCGTCATGTTGTCCCAGAACACAACTGTACACCCCATCCAATACTTCAAGGTAGAGCAATTAGGGTCTACCTGGTTCGGGCGAAACCAAAACTGGCGGCGTTGACAAGTATTCCTTGATTCTGTCAAAGGCTTTCTGGAAATCATCAGTCCATTTTGTTGCGGTGTCCTTCTTCAACATTTTAAAGATCGGCTCACAAATGACAGTGGACTGAGCTATAAACCGGCTGCTATAGTTGAGTCTCCCCAGGAAACTCATCACATCCTTCTTGTTCTTTGGCGGTGGCAATTCTTGAATGGCCTTAACCTTTGATGGATCCAGTTCTATTCCTCGGTGACTCACGATGAACCCTAGTAGCTTTTCGACAGGAACCCCAAATGCACACTTGGTGGGATTCAGCTTCACATTATACCTCCTTAGTCCGTTGAAGAATTTTCTCAGATCTTCTATATGGTCAGTGGCTCTCCTGGATTTGATGATGATTTCGTCTACATATACCTCGATCTCTTTGTGTATAATGTCATGAAATATAGTAGTCATGGCCCTCATGTAGGTGGCCCCAGCATTCTTCAACCCAAACGACATCATCTTGTAACAATACACCCCCCACGGCGTAATCCGCGTCTTTCTCTTCCATCCATATTTGATGATACCCAGAAAAACAATCAACAAATGATTGCAGCTCGTTCTTGGCGCAGTTCTCAATCAGGATGTGTACATTTGGAAAGGGGAAGTTGTCTTTCGGACTGGCCCGGTTGAGATCCCGATAGTCGACACAGACTCTAACCTTTCCATCCTTCTTTGGCACTGGCACAATGTTGGCTAACCATGTTGTATATTCCACTACCCTGAGAACCTTGGCTTTGACTTGTTTGGTAACTTCTTCCTTGATTTTCAAACTCATGTCGGGTTTGAACTTCCTGAGCTTCTATTTAACCGGCGGACATGCAGGATCTGTTGGCAGTTTGTGAGCTACAATAGATGTACTGAGACCAGTCATATCATCATACGACCAGGCGAATATGTCCTCATATTCTCTTAGAAATTCCGTGTACTCTTTCTTTTTCGATGGTGACAGATGAACACTGATGTGCGTTTCCTTGACATTCTCTGTATCCCCTAAGTTGACAACCTTAGTCTCATCCAAATTAGACTTTGGCCTATTCTCAAAGTCCTCAACCTCTTTAACGACCTCTTCTGGTATATCATCTTCTTCTGACTCTATGTCCGTTTGTTGTGTTGTCTCATTGCAAGTCACGATCGTCGGTTCATCAAGATAAGTAATAGTAATGTTGTGTAAATAAATTTCTGATATAAAAAAATAATAAAAGCGAGATTCATAAGAAACTGAAATGCTTTAATAAATTTCATAATTGTTTTGAACATTGGAGCTCTTTTTTTCGAAATTTAAGAAAATACAGAAGGAAAATCAACTAACGGAAAAGTAGAAGGTAATGCATGGTGCTTTGTTCAGCCTTGCTACCCCGAAGCTTTTCGGGCCCTGGTGGTTCTGATGGACCAATTATTGAGGTGTGATCCTCGGCTCACAGCTTGTATCGAAGGGCCTTCCTCTTCTTCTTCCTCGAAAATGACATAACAGTCCATATTGTCGTCTTCCAGAAATAGATTCCTCATTATCGCCAATGCTTCCTCTTCTTGTGACCCATATATGACACCTGCTGGCTGGAAAGTCTACTCCAGGTGAGGTATCGGATGCTTCAGTGAATAGTAGGGACCGCGCCATGGTGGCGACTATTCATCAAACTCTTTCCAGGTGTATTCATACCCCAAACCAAAAGTAGTACCATGTTTCTTCAGCTTGATGGGTTTGGCATTTCCCTGGAGGTTTTTGCCAAGTCCCTTTCCAAGCTCATATCCATACCAATTCATTATAATTTCAATCTTGTCGTCCCACCATTTATCCTTATCCACGGCGTTGACTCGCTTAATGTGGTGGTAAGTTTCTCCGCCTAATTTCCTTCTTTCTCCAATCATCGGGATGGTCTGGCAACTATATATGGGATTGCTACCATCGCCATGAATAATTACCTCTTGGTGATTCCATTCGAACTTCACTGCCTGGTGCAGGGTTGATGCTATATCTCTAACGGCATGAATCCAGGGCCATCCCAATAGCAAGTTGTAAGATGCTGGGACGTCTATCACTTGAAAATCAACGTCGAAAAAAGTCGGTCCCATTTGCAGATGCAAATTGATTTCCCCAATAATGGACCTTTGGGATCCATCGAAAGCTTTACATTGATGGCTCCATCCTTGATCTCATGCAGGCTCTTTCCCAATGTTTTAAGGGTCACCAATGGACAGATATTGAGGCTGGACCCTCTGTCAATCAAATTCCTGGTGATGAAGTAATCCTCGCATTGCACAGTGATGTGCAACGCTTTGTTGTGGCTTAGCCCTTCCGGTGGTAGCTCATCTTCGTGGAAAGTGATTTTGTGGCTCTCCAATACTTTCCCTACCATGTTTGCCATTTCCCCTCCAGTTATGTTGCTGGGCACATATGCCTCGCTCAACACCTTTAATAGGGCATTCTTATGTGCATCGGAGCTTTGTAGCAGAGCTAAGATGGAGATCTGGGCTGGCATTTTGTTCAGTTGATCTATGACCGAGTACTCCTTTGCTTGTATCTTCCTCCAGAAGTCATCAGGCCCAGTTTCAGTGACGGTTGGTCATCAAGAGGCTTTCTTACTGGACTGAGCTAGGTGTTCTAGGGTGCAAACCTACCGGTTATGGTCATACCTTGTGCCGCAATTGCTTCTCCAGTTTAGGCTTTCCCTTTCCTTCTTGCTTCGGCCGTGTAATCCTAAGGAATGACATTCGTATGAAATGGTGCTATGGTTGACATAGCTACTGGAATGGGTACCCTTGTTTTGGAAGGTAATACAGCCACTTCAAATGGTTCAGGTGCCTTTGGGGATCCAAACTCGACCTCAATTGGTCCTGGCGCCTTTGCAGAAGGAGGTGCTTCGAACTCAAGAGATATAGACATGTTTACTTTAGCATCCCCAGAAGGCTAGATCTGGAAAACGATTGGACTAAGTGTGACTGTTGGATTATTTGGTTCATCGCCTTCAGCAATCAATCCGATCGATCCTTTGGGGTCCCAATCATCTTATATCTCGATCATGTGAATGCCTCCACCCTTGTGGTCAGGCAGAGGGTTGTTGCGAACATTAGGAGCAGGCTCCATTGCCACGATGATCTCATTGTCAATCAAGGCTTGGATCTTATCCTTTAGTGAATAACACTCGTCAATGGTATGCCCCTTTATGCCGGAATGGTATGCACATGTTTTGTTCGGGTTGATCCATTGGGAAGGACTTTCTGGAGTTATGGCAGGGATAGGGGTGACATAACCAGCGACTTTGATCCTTTCATATAATTGGTCAATTGGTTCGGCGATAGCTGTGTATTGTTTGGGAGGTCTGCGGTCGAAATTCGGTCGGGGTCTAGGAAAGTTTTGGCAAGTGGGAGGTGATTGATAGTGAGAGGGTTGAGTATTATAAGCTTTGTAGACAAGTACGGGTTGAGAGTATCTGGGCGAAGTGGGTTGATACGTGGGAGGCAGAGATAATTGGTGAGCGGGTGGTGGAATTTGGTAGGAGGGTGAGGGTGCTTGGTAATTTGGGGTAGGCTGATATGTAGGTGGAGGTAAAGGGTAGGTTTGGTATTTTATTGGTGATTTTGTTCTCTATGCAACCATCATGGCTCCCACATCCTTTTTCTTGGACGTGCCACCAGACTGTAGAGCCTTGTTGGTAGCTTGTAATGCTTCAGTTGGTGACCATACCAGTTTTAATACCTTCCTCGATTCTCTCCCCTAGCTTGATGATGTCGGAGAATTTATGGCCCTCGATCAGCATCAACCTCTCATAATATTGTGGGTCCTGAGCTCGGACAAAAAACCTGTTCATTTGTTCTTCTTCTAAGGCTGGCTGACCTTAGCAGCCTCTGATCTCTAACGAGTAGCATACTCGCAGAATGTCTCGGTAGGTTTCTTCTTCAAATTCTGGATGTAGAGTACATCTAGTGCATTCACCGTATTGAATCTGAACCTGTCCATGAAATCGGATGCCACACCTAACCAGTTCGTCCACTTCTTGGGGTCTTGGATAATGTACCAAGATAGAGCATCCCCTTTCAGACTTCTCATAAAGAGCTTCATGCGGATCTTTTCATCCCTTCCGACTCCGACTAGCTTGTCGCAGTACGTCCTCAAATGGACTCTGGGATCCCCTGTGCCATCAAATATTTCAAAGTTGGGAGGTTTGTACCTCTCAGGAAGTTCGACATCTGGCTGAATGCAAATGTCCTCATAATTCAGCCCCTTAATACCTTTGTTTCCCTCAACACCCTGGACTCGGCTAGTCAGCTTCTTGAGTTCTGCGGCCAGGTTCCTGATAAGAGAGTCTTTGTCATCAGACTTAGGTGTGCTTGAAATTGGTTGAGTATAGTGTGGTATGGTTTCCACATAGATGGGAGTGTTGTGGAGATGATCATTTGTGGTGTTTAGCGGTTCAGGGATGAGCAATAGAGTGTTGTTTGAAGCGTGGCATATGTTGTAGTGTTGAATATGAGTGGGTTGTTTCAGTGGTTTTGGGATGTTCTATGGAGGAGCGGGATTTTGAGTATTGGGAAAGTTGATATCGGGAGTGGTAAGGGAAAATGATAAGTTCGCCAAGTTCCGAACTCGGTCCAGTTATTCCTGAAACTTCAATAACTTCTGTTCAAGCTGGGAGGCATTATCCTTGGCAACCTAAGGAACCTCTACCCTTTCAATTGCGTTCTCTTTTTTGTTGTTCGAATCTTCAATTTTTCCCTTGTTCTTGTTTCGGATAGGAATCGGAGGTGGAGGGCCCTTTGATCTTGTGGAGTATGATGATGATGCCGGAGTGCACGAACTAACCTTTGGGGAGGGGAATAAAAATAAAAGTAAAAGTAAAAAAAACAAAAAGATAACAAGTTAGTGCGGATCGTGAGGAGAAAACATTGCAATATTTAAACATATAGTGCAGGAATATAAAGCGTGTTCTAATTTGGGAGTCTCATTGTTCTCGAGGTAGACCTAGCGACAAGTTAATTTGGAGAACTTATAATGCTAAATGCCTCATATTATTGATAAACTAAGTCGAATAAAAACGACACTAAATAACAAAAAGTTAAAAAATGTCACTAATGGCCATTGGCCTTATTACATTTTTAAAGCAAAAGAAAAGACTCCTAACTACTTGGTCCCAGAAGGACCTTCTTCAGGTTGAATATTCTCGTTGATCAGATCCTCCAGCTCGCGCAGATTTTCTAGTAAAATGGTCTTTGCTAGGCGTTCTCCTTTGCCTTTCTCAGCGTTTTGACAGTCGGTGACTCTTTTCCTCACTTTCCCTTCCAACTCCAGTAGGCTGTATTGCAGCTTCTCGCTAGCCTTGGTGACTCTCTCTTTCCACTCGTTGATTTGGTTACTTGATGGGAGGTTCCTCCACCAGGTTTGCAAGAGTGAAGGTATGTTGACCATACCAAAGTCGGGAACTTTGTCGTTCATTTCTGCAAAACAAAAGTATGAGGCTACACTTCTGCCAGACTCGGCTATTAAATATCAACAATTAGCATGAAAAGCATTTAGTTCTCCAAATGAATGCACAGAACATGGTAGCGTCCGTTTGGGTTTCAAGGAAACCCGGTGGACTTTGGACAAGGCTATCTTAAAGAGTCATTATGTGGACAACATAACTGAATCGGCTAGGTTTAACCATGATGCATGTACAGTTAAACAGAGTAAGGTTTCTATGAGGTATTAGACTGGTACCCTTGAGTGAACAACTCAAGAGGGAAAGGCACGAAACCATCGACTACACCGTTGATCGACTGGTTTTACTGCAAATACGCCTTTGCCAAATTTAGTGGGTGATAATATCAGAAGGGCGCAACCACTCATTATAAGCGTTGCTATGGTATTTTGTTTGGCACGAGTGGAATATGATGTTGAAGATGCAATTACAAGAATGAAACAAGTTGTCATGTATATGGATGTTCATAATGATTACAATAATTGCTCATAATTACAATAATATTGAAGGAAAGCGGTAAAAGAAATCATTAAAGAAAGAAAATACACGAAGAGCCAAGTCAGTTTCGTAGTAGAAGAAGAGATAAAGACAGTAACTAAAGGCAATAAAGAAGCAGTGAAGTCACAAATAACATGAAATGGTAAAAGCCTAAAGAAATCCCCAGCAGAGTCGCCATGCTATCGCGCCCCCTTTTTCTCGCGAAATCGGGCTTGTGACATTTGGGAGGACAACTCGTTCCCTTTTGGGAATTGGGTTTTGGAATTTTGGAGAGTCTCTACCTAATGATTAAGTGCATTAGGACACTAAGAAGGGTTTGAGTTGAAGAAACCAGAGTTCGGGTAAGGGTTAGAAATTATCTCTTCGGGTAAGGGTTAGAAATTATCTCGAGGGGAAGGTGTTAGGCACCCCTCAAGATCCACTAGTGTGGTTCCCGGCCATGTTATAATTGTGACTTTACATAAACAAATAAGCAATTAAGGCTCAAATAAAGGGACTCGCACACAACTTTGCAAACAAGTTAAAACTTATTTGAGAAAAATAAGGAAGGCAAAATTTTGTGGAAATATTTAAACAACTTATGGAGAAAACATGTAAAGGGAGGGGAGTCCTAGGTTTGTTATTTATATGGATCACGTCAATGCAATATCTGGTAATCACTCCTCGGAGAGGGGCTACATGAGATATTAGCGGATCGGCCATCATCTCCATATCTAGCCTTCCCACCCGTTAGGTATTAAAGCGCGGAATGGTATCATTGCTTATTGCATGTTATTACCCATCCCAATCCTATCAATATTGGAGGCATTGAGACTACTAATCCTAAAGGGAAGGGAATTGGGGCTTTCCAGAGTTTTCAAAGGGCAAAAATCAAAGCGACAAACAATAACAAGTACCATATAGTAGGGGTAAACAATTAACAGTTAGGGCTCAGATAAGCCTCCTCATTCAAAGTATCAAAGTCAATTAGCATGGCTTAAAAGTACTGGTTAGGTCTTAAAATAAACTTAACATAGGAAGGGTGGCTGATTTATCACATATTTTCAGATAAGAAGTCCGAATTAAACCCGCCTACTGGTTGTAATTGTTAAGATTGGTATAATTGATTAATAACCTACAGGTTTGCCTAGATGAGGCCTGTAATCATGATACCTAACGTTGCA
Organism: Nicotiana glauca; assembly: GCA_026770625.1. Classification (NCBI taxonomy): domain Eukaryota; kingdom Viridiplantae; phylum Streptophyta; class Magnoliopsida; order Solanales; family Solanaceae; genus Nicotiana; species Nicotiana glauca. The sequence continues at coordinate 10,096 of MU770649.1, read as the reverse complement.
ATAGGCATACTGATTTTAAAGAAAGATTACTAATTTTAGAAACAAGCAAATGTTCTGCAGATTTTTAAAACGACTTTACACTGGTTCTAGACTCGTAAACAAAATAGACAATTCCGGTTCAATTAGTTAATCCTATAGGCAAGCTTTCTAAGCGTGGTTGATTTAAAATGTTTGTAAAAAATAAAGAGTGCAGGAACCCTACAGGCAAGGTATCTAGAGCCTTTTGTTATTTTAACCTATAGACTGTTTGCCTAATGTATATATGCAAGTGTGAATAAACTTACAGGCATAATTTCTGTATGCATAATGAAATGACTTACAGACAGGATTTCTAAATGTACAATGAAATGACCTATAGGCAGGATATCTATATGCAGATGCGAATAAACTTATAGACATGATTTCTAATTGCGTAATGAGACGACCTATAGGCAGGATTTCTAAATGTATGATGAAAAAAATGACCTATAGGCAGGATATCTATATGCAGATGCGAATAAACTTATAGACATGATTTCTAATTGCGTAATGAGACGACCTATAGGCAGGATTTCTAAATGTATGATGAAAAAAATGACCTATAGGCAGGATATTTATATGCAGATTCATAAACGAAGACGTTGTGATTACAGAAAATAAAACCTAAGGCATGATATCTACCCCGCATGCATAACACAAGAGACCCTCCCTCATTTTTACTAAACACCCCATAGTTATTACAAATTATTACAACTTGAATGAATCCGAAAAAGTAAATTACATCAGAAATTTAAAAAAAATCCAACCAAGGAAAGCCTAATTCAGACTCCTAGTCTGACATGTGGAATAAACCAACTTCCAAAGACCAGATTTTCAAAGTCTTTCTATTATTTGGGATGTGTCAAAGTTTCAAGGAGCTTCAAGAACTCCAAGCAGTTCTTACACCCCAAATAACATTACAGGATCATAGTTCAATGTGGAAGAGCCAGCCCTCAAATGTCCAAGTTCAGAGGGAACTCAAGGTCCCAAGGCAAGGCTCATAGGAGGGGGGCAGAACTTAGAGGCTAGGAGTAAGTGTAAGTGCAATAGAGGGGAATTAGGGAAGGCCATGGCAGGTTGGTGGTCATGCCCGACATTTGGGATGCTGGCACACCCTTGACCAGCCTATCAGCTTTAAGATTGGAGAGTTTGGGCCTATTGAAGGTCAGGTTCAGCCTTGGCCAACAATTTGGATGCTGCCAGGCTATGCCTTAACTCAGAACACATAGGGGAGTGGGGTATGGGGATTCATACTAAAAGCAGGATGCAATGAAAGAGCAGGCAAAGGGGCATACCCAGCAATGAGACATTCTGGCACACCTTCCAACCTACTTAGAGGTTAGGGGGTCAAAAACGTAGGTCACGAACAACAATTCTTGTTGCCATGCCCCAAGTCCCCACAAACACATAAGGGGGTAATGGGATAGGGAGCAATTATTCACAAAGAAGAGAAGCAACCAGAGCATATAGGCAACTTTAAGTCAAATGTTAAACTTTACAGAGAAAGTAGACATAGGTACTAGGACTTATAAATAAACACATTGGGGTGATGCTGAAAATTAAGTTAGGACATACCAGTTTCGAAGAAACAAGTAAAGAGAAGCAATAGCCTTGTAAAAGCCAAAGTGCAGACAAGAAACAAGAATACTATAAGTTCAGAAGATAATTGTGATTGTGTAGTTCTAAGAGTGTTCAATCGTGTCTGTTGTGTTAAAGAAAGGCATGTATTTATAGTGTAGAAAGCGAGCAAAAATAGGTAAGCGAATAGTTTTAAAATCAATTACACAAGGTTCCCTTTAATTAAGGAATTCTGATTTCAAACGGGCAAAGGTAATTAAAGAAAGAGATTAATCAAACACTTTTCAAAGCAGTACAAAAGGGGTAAATACATAGAGGTTTATTTATGGACGAAGTCTTGACAGTACACGGTTATGCAAACTTAAGGAAAGGAAATCAATTGACAGCCAAGCAATCGTGAATCGAAATTTTTTGTATGAATGAACCAAGTCAGAAAGGGGGAAAGATTTTAGCTTAAGGAAAATTAGTATCAATCAATTAGACCTATTAAAGGGGATTCTAAATCAATAACAAGTTGGAAAGCCCCTTTGAAGAAAGGTTCATCACATATAAAGAGCATACATACACGTTAAGTATGAAAGAAAATTGTCATGTCATTGTAAAATCAGTGGAAAATCCAGTAACAGTGTTTAGAAGAGTTTATCAAAAGGTCAGAATCATATGAAACTTTGAAATTGATCTAAAAGAGTTGGGGGTTTTGAAATAAGAACCCCAGTTCGGGCAAACCATAAAGCAAAGATGAGAGGGCAAGCAGTTGAATCGAAACATGTTTAGAGGTTACAGAAAAGAATTGAAACATCTAACACGCTTCTCTCAGCAACAGAACTCATGAATAGTATGTAAATACAGTAGAAGAGTTCAAAGAAAACAGAGTAAAGAAACTAATTCGAAACATGATGAGAAAAGACTGATAAGAACAGTAGAAGAAATCATGCTTGAGAAGATCCTTTTAGAATAGACTTAAACAAGGTTCAGTAGAAGAAAAAATAGTAAGAATATTTAAGAACACGGTAGAAGAATACAGTAGGCGAAACATACCAGAACATGGTAGAAGAAAATATCATAACATAGTAGAAAAGCATACAAGGACATAGTGTAGAAAACACAATAGAAGAACATACAAGAACGAAATATAGAAAGCACGGTAGACGAACATACGTGGTAGAAAGAAAGCATAAGAACACAGTAGAGGCAAATACACACAAAAGAAAAGGAGAAGAAACTCAGATAAACACTTAGGAATTTTCAGAAAACCCTAGATCGTAAAAGAAAGGCTTTGGAAAGTAATTATTTGAAAGAAAAGTTAGGAAAATCGTTTGAACACTCAAGTAGAGCATAGATACACAACAGATCTAAAAAAAATTAGAGAAAACCTCGAAAGGTTAGGGTTTCAGAAGAACCCTAAAAATGAGAAAAGCTTTGAAAAGGTCACCGATCTGAGTCGGAAAGGTCAGAACCAGGCTCAAAACACCATGGTATGCCGGAGCAAGAACGTCGATGACTCTGGAATCTTGAATCGGTAGAGGTCTGGGTGCAAAACTTCGAGGTTTGGCCTCGATTCTTCAGGTATCAGGTGTGTAAGAGCAAGGGGAGGTGAGTATAGGTCATCCACAGCCTGAGAGGCCATGGATTCTGGTGAGTCGGAGGTTGAAGATGGTGGAGGCGATTAGGGTTTTAGGAACATTCGAGAGCATTTGAGAGGGGTGAGGGTATTCAGAGGCGGCGTCATTGTGCAAATGGGGTTAGGGTTAGAGGGGTTAGGGGATTAAAAAAGGAAAGGGTGAATCAGGGTCGTTGATCAAAATAATCAACGACCAGGATTAAAAGAATATCCGGACGGGTTTGAAAATGGGTTAAGGGGTCGGGTAAAAGTAAGAATTGGGTCATTTAATTGGGTTGAACTTGGATCAAATTAAAGGCCAAAATTGGAAGGAGATGGAGGCTGTAATTGAAATAGAAATGGGCTAAATATTAAATAGCCAATTTCCCACTTTTATTTTATAAAAATAGTGAAAATAATGTTAAAAGCAAATTAAAAGCACTGAACAAACTAATAATATATAAATATTAATTTAAAAATATTGTGACCAATTTTATAATTATAAAATACTATTAACCGTAAAATAGACTATAACTGTAATTATATGCAATTTAGCTTTAAAAATACCAAATTAATTTGTAAAAAATATACAAAAATCACCTTAATTATATTTTTTGTGTAAATATGAGAATAGAAATAAATTATTCACCAAAATGATAATCTTGGAAATAATGATTGGATTTCGTACTGCTAAAAAATAGACAATAAATTAATTTTAAAATCTTTAAAATTTAGGAAAAAATACCAAAACTCTTGGGCATGCTTATATATGCATAACATGCTATTTTGAAAGTATTTTGTATATAAAGATACAAAGAAAAAAATTGGATATCAACAATATGTAGCTTGAAACAACAGTTAAGTAACAACTAATAGTGAAGATATGACTGAACAACCACTTGAAAATATGCAGAAATCCCAAGCAAACACTCCTAGGAAAACTATTCACTTCAGCTCATTTTTTTTGCTTGTTAACAAAGGAGGAGTTTCTTTTTTTTTTTTGAAGCTTTTTCTAATATTTTTCTTAAGTCTGAAATTCAGAGAAACGAAGGAATTTTTCTGCAGAGAATAGTGCTGAGTGTCTGTAATTCTGTTTGGAAGGCACTATATATAGAGATATATAATGCCATGTGCTGAAGGGGATTATTCCTTAGCCACAAACAGCATATTCCAACACAATTGGACAACTGATTTTCCCCTATTGGTTTCAGTACTTTTGTACTAACTAAAAATGATGCCAGCTGCCCCTTTTCTAGAATATTCAGATATTTTCAATTAGAAAAAAATCCTAAATAACCTTCTAAGGCCTATTTATTAAAATTTTTACATAAGCCTTTTGGATTCAATTAAACCCCTAAAGTTCTATTGATTTCCAAATCAAGCCAGAAAGAAGCAGAAACACAAAGAAAAAGATCCAAAGTTTAAGTCGAAATGACAAAAAACAAAAAGCATGATGATGCAATCTAAAACTAAATTAGTCAGTAAAATGAAAATGCTTATCTAGTTAAACCTAAATGAGAGCTCAATTTAGACTAATATTGATGGCAAAAATGGTAACAATCAAAGAAGTAAACATGGTAATGCAATTAAAACTAATCTAATTAGCCTAAACTTATGCAATTTGCTGAATAAAACTAAAATATGCTTCGACCAAGAATGAATTAAACAAACAATTGTGAAACAAAGAAAGAAAAATCTGAAACTAAAAATTCCTAGAACATGCCGCTAAAACAAGAACACTCAAACATGTAGAGAGGAACCACATAAAAAATCAAATAATCAAAAGAAAAAGAAAGGTTACCGAGTTTCATTTAAAAAAACTAGATCAAACCAACGAACTCGTCCAAACCTTCTAAAGTGTAAATGGATTTTGACTACCATTAATCGAATGTTCTTAACAAAAACAGTCGACTAATGGAAGTTTCAAATCCACTTGACCAATTCCGATAGAAAAAATTAGAAAAGGGGGGAAAGTTAGGGTTCGATGATTCCAAGATCCAAAATTCGTGGAACTTGGCCGGGATTTTTGGGAAATTAAGGGTAGAGTAATGGTGAGGGAGTACCGAGGATCACATGGTATCAATTTGGGGCTTTTTGGGTGACTTAGGGTTTTGGACGTGATTTTTTTATTTAAGATTCGAAGAACACCATGGCTATTTGGGAAAAATGGTTAAGGGATTCATAGAGAGGGGGTGAAGGGGATCTGGGGTGTTAATTTGGGGGTACTTTGGACCAGTTAGTTTTTTTGGTCAAGCACTTTCGATTCAAAATTCGAAAAGCTTGGGCATGATTCGAAGGGAGAGGACTAGATATATTGACTGAGGAGGTAAATGGGGTTTCAGGGTGTTATTTTGGGAGGCTTTGGATCACCAGAACCGCCGTGAGGCGAAATTCGGCGGTGGTTTACGGTGAAGGCGGCTAGGGTTTGGGTTATTTACAGACAGAGAATGAAAGGGTTCAATCGGGGGGGGGGGTGTATGGTCTTCAGACAATTTTATATTTAGTGAATTGTGAGTTCCAAGCCGTTGGTTGATTAAAATCCAACGGCTGTGATCAACTACACACGAAATAGGGTCGTTTTGGGTGTTTGGCGTAGCCGGAACACGAAGGCTCGATTTGGGCCTGGGTTGAGGAGCGGGTTCGGCATTTAAATGGCCCAAATTTGAATACTTTGTTTTCCTTTTTCTTTTCTCTTTTTTTTTCTTTTAATTAAAAATCTAAAATTATCTAAAATATGAAAAAAAAAATAATTAGCTAATTATAAAACTTATAAACATCATTTAATTCTAAATTAAACGAAAAAGTCAATAAATTAAAAATTAAAAACAAAATGTAAAAATGAGCTATTTTTGTGATTTTCAAATTTCTATAAAACAAATAATTACTGATTAATTCTAAAAATATAAAAAAAAAATCTTAAATGCAAATGCATGATATTTTGGTATTTTTTTCATGATTTTAATAAATTAAACATGCACAACAAATGCAATTAATTAAGAAAATTCTACAAAAATTTCTAAAATGGCAAATAATTAACAAAAAATCTATTTTCTTGGGATTTTATAGGAGTATTTCATATAGAGCAAAAATCACATGCTCACACTTATGCCAAAATTTGCGACTCGCTCGGTCGTCGGTTTCGACCACCAGCCCTTTTATCCTACGGCGCCTCAAATGTACTATAGTATCCCTATGAAAGCTGGGTGAAAAAAGTGCAGAAGGTAGGGAACAGTAACCTCACACCCCGCCAAATCCACGTATTTTGCCAACAACATGAGTATTTTGAGCGTGTACGGGGAAAGTTGTGCTGGGAAAACCTGATAAAATTGACAGAATTCTTCCGCTAATAGGAGAAGGGGGAAGGAATGACCGATCACAAAGGGGTACTCATAAAAAGCACAGTACCCAGGCTTATGGATTTCCACGAAGTCCCTTCCCATTGGAACCATATCAACATGAGCGAGAATGTTATATTTTTAACGGAGAGCATCGGTATGGACTTGCTCAGTTTCAGAGAATACGGGGGTAGGAGTAGGAGGAGGATCCTTAAGAAAGTCGCTTCAAGATATAGGGTGTCTCGGCAGTAACTCCTCTACGGTGGGAAAGATGTCCCCCTCTTCCACCGTCATATCTTCACTGCCAGAGGGGAGAGCCATGGGCAATGGGGTGGCGTCAAAAACCCCCTCACGAGATCGATATGTTCTAAGCATCTCTTCGGTGGAAAAAGTGTTAAAATAATAGAAAAATCTAAGAACGAAGAATGAAAGAAGAGGAAGTAGAGAAATCGTTGGAGCAAACACGAGAGAGATGAGAAAGAATAACCAGAGATGGAATGGCCAAGAGTATTTGAAAAAACAAACCCTCCACCTATTTATATGATTGGATGGCACTAGAATCAAAGCGGAAGGCTGCAGAATGGCACCGAAATCGAAGCGACAAGCCCTCAACCCCTATCTCAAAAACATGCATAATGATGACGCACGTGGAAATGATGTCATATCCCGATAAGATACACCACCTAAGGTCTTGTTGAGCATGCTAATCTCCCATTGTTGGCCAAGCCATAATGCTTCGTGCAACCAAATTTCTCTACATGAGTGGGTGGTGTACGCTTATCAAGGACGCACAAAGTTGCAACCTCGACAAGCGAAGGGATTAACTGTATGGGTCAAAATTTGGACGACCACAACTACTGACAAATACAACAAAAGATGAGATCTTCATAGTTCGACGTCCTGTGGAGGCCGACGATCGACAACGGACAAATGATGTATGACTTTTGCAGTAGTGTAAGCCTAACAGGGGGCACTAGGAATATACTTTCGAATATTCCCTATGATATGTCTTTTAGGGTTCAGAAGGGGGTTGTCCCTTATATATAGTGAGGAAAAAACCTAGTAAGGGGCTTTTTTGGCTAAGAACACTGATTGTAATATCTTTCTACATTCAAGGTTGACATTTTAACGTTCAACCACTCACTTTCACAAGATCAAGAAATATTCTCCATCGTGTTCATCCCTTGTATCTTTTATTCTAGAGTTTATTATACTTTAGCCGAGATTTACCTCTTCATTTTCTTTATTGATTTATTCAAAAAGATTTCAATTTCTTTTGGATCAAATAGGTGATTCTCCCAAAAAATTTATGTCTTATTAATTCTGAGTGAAAAAAGCTTTGGAGTAACTTATTTCATATCTCACTTTAATATATTAGTGAATAGAATATGAAGTATGAATGCCAGAAACCTAATCATGAAATTAGAACAGTCGCTTAACAAATTTAAAACAAGATGATAGCTTTAGAAAATGTTAGGAGAATATTTGTTGGAGTTTTTGGATTAGTGCTCATATTTTAGCCCATGGAAAATGAGTCTAAAAATGGCCCATGTATAAATTGAACACGTAGCACGAATAACAAAGTATCAAATGGGTGTGGATTTCAACAAAAAAGGAATTAACTTAAATAGCCAGCTGATGAACTTAGTATTAGAGGTGGGCATAAAATTCGAAAAATCAAATTTCGAACCGGACCGAATTAATTCGGTATTTCGGATTTTTCAGTATTTCAGTCGAATTCGATATTGCAATTTCGATATTTCGGTACGGTCCTCGGTATTAGAATTTAGCAATTTTGTTATACCGAAATTTCGATATACCGAATTTTTTAAGACATTTTCTTACTGCCCAGCCCCAGCGCCCAAACATTTTTTTAATTCCCAGCCCAACTGCCCAAGCCCAAACATTTCGTTCTTCAACCTTTTCATCTTCACCGACATTCGAAGATGAAGTTTTACATTGCAAATCCAACAACTGGATGCCAGAAGAAGCTCGAGATCGATGATGACCAGAAACTACGAGCCTTTTTTGACAAAAGGATCTCCCAAGAGGTCAGCGGAAATGCCCTTGGTGATGAATTCAAGGGTTATGTATGTTGGAAACTAAGGGTGTACATAGGTCGGGTTGGTTCGGATTTTTTAATTACCAAATAAAACCAATAGTGTCGGATTTTTAAATCTATAAACCAAACCAATCCAACGAAGTCGGGTTTTTCAATCTCGGGTTTTCTCGGGTTTTCGATTTTCTTTCGGATTTTCGGGTTTTTTCCCCGATAAGTCTTCATAGCACAAATATATAACTTGTGCTCCACATATTTCTCTAGTGCTACAAGGATACAACTGTATAATGTATTTTTCAAGAAAATAATGCAATAATATGAGATGAGTCATAGCATTGTACTAAATATTTAATAACAAAAATACTAAAATCCATAAAGAAAATATTACTAAGTAATAAGCCATAACAAATATTAACATAATCTAAAAGTACTATATAAGTCATGCTAAAATAAGTAAAACTATAAGTATATTAGTTACTGTGAGCGTTACTGTGTTAAACAAAAAATCAGAAAACTGTTAGAAGAATTAAAGAAATCTAAAAAATAGTAGAGAATCATAAATATTCCGAGTTCACAAGTTTCTTGTGTGTCCTTAAGGAATTTTAACCCCCTCACACGTTGCTAAGGTAATGGATTAAATCCTTCCAGGATAAAACGGAATAAACCTTCCTGAAACAGTGGCAAGACAAACTGCAGGATACTAACGAACTCAAAGAACGGAGCAAAATCACACTTACAAATTTGAGGGAGAGAGACTGTGAATTAGGATGCAGTATATTCAGAAAGAAAGAAATTCTGGAGTGTTTTTCGTGTATAGAAAATGGATCCATGCCTTAGAATTTATAGGCAATTATCAAAAGAGGTGTTTGGAAAAGGTTCCTTTTCAGAAGAATACACAGCCTGCCGCAGTTCTACCGCGGTCGCGGCAGAACCGCGGTCAGAGAGGCTCTCTAAATCTGATTGCCGCGGTTCTACCGCAGTCGCGGCAGAACCGTGGCCAGAGAGGCCCTCTGAACCTTCAGCAGGGTTCTGGCATATTTTCAGCAGTGATTTGGTATTTAATTAATTATTAAATAAATTTTGTCCAAAAATAATCTTATCGATCGATCATTTGAAAAATCTAAATCCAAATCCAAAGCCAAAGCCAAAGCCGAGCCAGCGAGCGACAACGACGGCGCGAGGGTTCATTCTCTTCAACTCTTTTTAAGAGCTTTAAGAAGTGATTCTATATATAAGCACACAAATGTGGTTGTCCCTCACCAATGAGGGACAAAGTGCAATACAAAAGTTCACTTCTTCAAATTTTTATTTTCGCTCCATTTCCAATTCACACTTCTTCTACTTTAAAGCCCAATGGCTTAAAGTCCAACAATCCCCCACATGAATGGGAATGACTGTATCAAGAAAGATCGTAGATGAAAGCTATGTGATTTTGCAAGTAAGGATTAATTACATCTGGATAAGTAGGTTTCCCTTTGAACTTTCCGTAGTGAACATATGTCGGAT
>MU770648.1:3253-36376 GCA_026770625.1 Nicotiana glauca | reverse complement strand
TGTTGGAAAAAGAATATTTTCAAAAGAGATTTTAAACTGAGCTAGATGTTTCTAAAGGATTTTCACGGTTTTACTATTTTCTTAAAAAGGTTGTACTGTCCCATAGAGCATGATGGAGTGTTCTTACGTGATTTCTTATCGCTCAGTTATTATTTACTCTTATTACCACTGAGTTGGAAGTACTCACTTTACCTGCACCTCGTGTGCTGTTGCAGGTATTTCTCACCCGGTAGCGGGTTATTAGCGGACTGAAGGCCTTACTATGGTAGTTGAGCAAGGTGACCGCCAGTGTTCGCGGCACTGCTCTTCATCTTTGAATTTCGGTTTTTATCTTGTATATATATATAAAAATTATTGGCCCTATAGTAGTGACCCTACTCCTTAGATGCTCGTGACTTGTGACACCCCGGTCGGGTTGTGCTGAGTGATAAATATTAGTTATTAATGCTAATAAGTCGTATTATTTGCTCATTTATAGTTACTAATTGTTAAATAAGGCATTGTTGTTCTGTTGGCTAGCCTTGTCTTCACAAGAGGCGCCATCACGACCGGGTTTGGGAATTAGGTCGTGACACACCGGTAATCACTCCTCAATGATGGGCTACGCGTGACATTAGTGCGTAGTCATAATATCCTTACTACCCAATTCCCTTCCCTTGGTCATAGCATAAAGCATTCTAGCAACCTCGAATGATATCCTATGCGTGCATTACCCGTCCCTTCCTTGTGGCCCTGGAGGTATTTAGGACCTCTAATTTAGGTAGTTCTAGACCATCCTAAGGTACTTAAAGTAGAAAAATCTAGGCATCAACCAAAAACAATTAGGACTGCACTAAATAAAGAACAATTATAGGCTAGCATTTACCTCCACAAACAGAGCAAGCAAGTGCACATCTTAAACACAGTTTTAAGTATTTAAAAGTGGCCCTAGAACAGGATATCTAGGTGAGCAGAGAATATGCAGTATTGAGTTAGATCCAAGGTGTAAAAGAACTTAATCCATTTGCCTATTGATTCTTAAACCTATTGAATATGAGCAGTCTCAAATACAAGGCGTAGTTTTATAGTTTGCAGAATTTTAGTCGCCCTACAGGATTGCCTAGATGTATAATAGTGATGTCCTATGAACATGGTATCTAATCATTGATCAGTAATGTAGTAAAATAGTAAGCAACCTTAAACAAGCAATTTGAATCCTATAGGCAAGGTTTCTAGTGATATTGATTAATACAGCGTTGAAAACTTATTAAAGAAACGAACAAATTGGTTAATGATTCAGAATCTACAAACATGAGTTAAACTGGTTTTAGATCTAATTAAACATAAGGTGAAACAAGCAGAATTTATTTGACCAAAAGTGAAATCCCTATAGGCATGATTTATATTAAAGTTTATTTTAAATCTTATAGGCATGATATCTAATTATGAAATGGAGCAGGTAGAATTCATTTCAACCAAGAAATCATATAGGCAGATTGTCTAATACAATACATGTAAATAAAAATAAACCCTATAGGCATGTTATCTACCTAACTTTACCCACAATATACAACCACCCTCCCTTTTCACTACTCACCCCAATGTTTGTTTACAATTAATTATTACAAACCAAGAATTGAATAAATTACATAAATATAAATATACATTAAACTATAGGGAGCCTAAAGTAGGCCCAAAGTAGTTTCCACGCCTTCAGTAGCCTCAAGTGCTCAAAGTTCCTTAGCCAATTTCATGTCTAGGTGTGCCAGAGTTCCCTAAGGACCTCAAGGATCCCGGGCAGTGCTCACACCCAGACCTTTCTCAAATAAGAACTGATTTATGTGCAGTGTGGAAGTGTCAGCCTTGATATGCCAGAGTTCGGAGAGATTTCAAGGTTCTCAAGGCAGTACACATACCAGAAGGGCAGGATTTAATAATCTAAGAGTAATGTGAGAGTGAATAATGATTTGAATGAGTTTGGTAAACAACATAAAGGAAGGTCTTAGGAATGAAAAAGAGTTTCTGAAAACCTGTACTGATTTGAGTAAAACAGTAGTTGGGAAAGCATGAAAAAAAACATCTTGAAATCAGAAAACCAGCCCCAGAACAGCCTCATAAAACACTTTGGCAAACGGACCTCACATAAGGAGACAGGGGTAGGGGACACATAGAATGCACCTTAATGCTAGCAAACAAATACACAGATTTCTCAAGAAGCTGTGGAATTGACAAGTTAGTTACAAAGATTACAGCAAATATGTTGGGAACACATAGGTATTAGACATGACCAATACACACAACTAGAATACCTTTGAAAGGGCTAGATTTCTTAACGGAATCTCATTAGTGAAGTAGAGTAGGTAAGACTTAGATGAATAAACTACACAAGCACTTCATGAAGCATTCAAAGTTTAGAAATACTAATCACATATAGAACAAGCAGAATTTAGACATGTTGGGTGAGACAGTAAACAAACAATGCAGCTTGGACACACTAGTGAACAAATAGGATTCACACAATCATCTAAAGTAGGATTGGGCATGCTAAATAGAATACTAGTTATAGCTTTTAACAGAACAAACTTAAACATGATGAGTGATACAGTAATTAGGCAGTGTGATCTAAGCATGCTGGTTACACATTGAGCATATGACAGCAGAATAGCAAATAGAACTGGAAATCACAACTAATGAACTGCAGTAATAAAGAAACACATAGTTTTGAAATGTGAATTGAATCAGGACATACCAGTCAAGGAGAGAGTACAGAGTATAGAGGAGAGATGGTGCAAATAGTCAGCCTTGGCTTACAGCCGGCTGGACTAGTGAGAATTGCAAGTAACAGAAGAGACTAAAGAGCCTTTGAGAGTGTGAGAGTGTGGAGAAACTAATGTTCATGTGTAAAGGTTAAAATAAAGAGAGTTTATATAGTAGCTCAAGAATGGATCAAATAAGGTAAAGCAATCTACAATCAATAATTAAGGAATTTCATAACCAATTACACGAAGATCAACATAGTTTTCTCCTTTAATTAAGGAAAAACAACCAATGGTAATAACATGAACTAATTAAGGCAACAGGTTCAATTAGACCGAGTAAAGAAGTAATAATCGGAGATCTTAATAAGTAAAAGAGTTCAAACAAAAAATGAAGAGCTTCGGAGTAAAATATTCAAGGGTTTAATTAAGGAAAGAATCATGGAAGGAGTCAGCAAGTATCGCAGACAATTTCAAATAAGCCAAGAAAGGAATAGTCAGGAAACAGAGTGATAAATCAAGAATTCAAATCAACACTGATTTAAGGGTGAAAATATAGGTTTACCATGAATAGGCAAAAATGAATATAAACACAGAGAATCGGTAAAAAGTCGAACCAAGAACCTTAATAGAGGCACATTAGGATAAAAATCACAAGACATCTAATTAGGCTAAAGAAAAATCATAGGAACCAAAGCATAGGACAAAGTCAATACATTGTAAACCGGACAAACTCAGAATCAAAACAAAATATCGAAAAATTAGGTTTTTTAGCATAAACGAGATGGGGTTAAAGCAAAATCTTACGAAATCGGTTAAAACACATAAGAAATATAAGATTAAACACTCAAAATTATCAAACGTTTCTGAGAAAGAAATTTTCGGGCAAACCCTAGTTTAGAAAAAATGGAAAACCATTCGAAAATAAGAAGGTTCTTGTAAAACTCATGTGAAATAGGTTCGATCTATCTCAGATCTTGCACAGATCTAAGAAGTTCAAAGGACAAAAATTAGGGTTTCGAGAAGAACAACATGGAGGTGAAGAAACAAGCTTAGAAATACACATACCTAAGGCGACATAGGAAGATCTTACTCAAAATCGAACCGGAACAGCCTAAAACAGGCGAGCAAAGACCACAGGCATAAGTAGACTAACCCTGGTCACTTGAGGACCCTAGAGATGATGATATCAGCATAGGAGGGGTCGTTAGAGGCTTGAGGGTGATGAGAAACCACCATGAATGGCCATAGATGAGTGACGGCGAGGGTGGATTAGGGTTAGGTTTTGAGAGCATTGGAGAGGAAAGGGGTTTCAGGGCAGCTGTATGGAGGAAATGATTAGGGTTTAGGGGTAGTTTGATTAAAAAAGGTAAGTATTGATGTGGATCGTTGATCTAAAGGATCAACGACCATGATTTGATGGGGATCTTGGGTCGGGTAGGTAAAGATTGGGCTTAGATGAATTGGGCTGGTATTAAAGGGGTTAAAAGTGGGCTGATTTAATAGGCTAGGTCCGAATGAAGAAGAGGCTATTTGTTAAATGCATAATTAATTGCTAAAACATTTTATTTTAAAAATGGTTAATAAATTATAAAAATAATTTTCATGCATGGAATGTTTCAAAGTAATTATTTAATATTTTAAAAATATAAAAGACTATTTTCTGGTAAAATAATGTAATAATGCATGCATAGGCTATAATTGCAAAGTAATTGCAATTGCATCCATAAAAAATACAAACGTGGCTATTTGTGCAATAATTGAAACTTAATACAAATGCAAATGATAAAATTAAGCCACAAAAATTATTATAGAACTATTTTGTGATGCAATCAATGATTGTTTTATAAATAAAATAATGTGATAAATTAATTAAAATATTTTTAAAATGTAGAAATTGTATGAAAAATAATAATTGGTGCCAAAGCATAGTTTGAAAATATTATGGGAAAAATTGGGTATCAACAGCTATCCCTCTTTACCCGGGAAGGATGAAAGAGTTTTCAGGTAAAGATATGATGGCCAATTTTGACCGGATGGGATGTTTTGAGAGATAGAGGCTGGACTCCGATCTTTGAACTGCCTATATATCCCTAGTTTTACAAGAATCAGGCCACATGCACTTCTAGATTCATTGGCATAATATATCGATGAAGTCATTACAAGAACGGACACGAGATTTTAGACTGGATGCAAGAGTGGTTATGGTGAATGGTCCAGGTTTGAGATGGCTGAATGAACTGGAGTGAGGTTGCTCCTGCTGGGATAGCGGTCGCTTACTGGTCACCTGTAGATAAAAGACGCTACAAATATGTATTTGTGCAAAAATTTAAATATGATGCAGATTCCCTTTGAACCATGAAAGTTGTCTTCGGACGGTTAAGGATGATGTCTTTAGACCATGATGTCCTGGGCTATGAATTGTTTAGTACGGGATTCGTAGGCTATGAAATGATATTATCAGGCCATGAAGATGGTGCCTCCTAACCATGATGCCTTTGAATAATGATATGCAAATTTGAGAGATCCTCAATCCATGGCATGGTGTCTTCCGGCTATGAGGATGATGCCTTCAGTCTATGATGCCTTTGGACAGATTGGTGATATTTCAGCCCATGAGATGCAATAGTGTGATGTTACCAAGACAAGGTTTAGTCTTGTGAAATGAAGGGCAGAGCTTAGCCCAAACAAATATATAGTACCAGAATAGATCGATATTTATGCAAAGAGGGTCAATGCTTAGTGCCCATGCAAATGTGGAGGCAGGGATTAGCCTCATGAAAATGCGGAGGTAGGGATTAGCCTCATGCATATATGGAGGAATGGATTAGCCTCGGGAAAATGGGGAGGCAAGGATTGGCCTCATGCATATATAGAGGTAAGGATTAGTCTCATGCAAATGTGGAGGCAGGGATTAGCCTCGTGCAGATATGGATGCAAGGATTAGCCTCATGCAAACTTGGAGGTAGGGATTAGCCTCATGAAACTAGGTAGGCAAGGATTAGCCTCATGCGGATACGGTGGCAGGGATTAGCCTTAGGCAAATGTGGAGTCAAGGATTAGCCTCATGCAGATATGGAGGCAAGGATTAGCCTCATGCAAATATATAGGCAAAGATTAGCCTCATGCAAATGCAGAGACAGGGATTAGTCTCATGCAATTAGGAAGGCAAGGATTAGCCTCATGCAGATGCGGAGGCAGGGATTAGCCTCGGGCAAATGGGGAGGCAAGGATTAGCCTCATGCAAATATGGAGGCAGGGATTAGCCTCATGCAGATGCGAAGGCAGGGATTAGCCTCAAGAAAATGTGGAGGAAAGGATTAGACTCATACAGATAAGAAGGCAAGGATTAGCCTCATGCACATATGGAGGCAAGGATTAGCCTCATGCAAATATGGAGGCAAGGATTAGACTCATGCAAATATGGAGGCAAGGATTAGCCTTATGCAACATATGGAGGCAAGGATTAGCCTCATGCAAGATAGGGAGGTAGCCTCATGCAAGTATGCGGGATAGGGCTTAGTCCCATGCAAAGAGTGAGTACCAAATAAGAGTAGTATATGTCTTAACTGGAGATGTATTCGGTGTCTGAGGGTCCGATTGATAGTGATCGTGTTACGTGTATATTTTTTGCGGATGTTTCCATTGCATTTGATGTGCCTGTGCTCAAAGAAATATTGTAAGTTTTGTGAGGGGAGGTTGGTTCGTGCGTTTGTCCATTGGCCTTGCTTTGTTCTGTTCTGGGGGGGCTTATTTGAGTTTCCCTGGGTAACACCTTACTGTTACGAAAATAGAGTTTTCGAAAATATGCAATTATTGATAAAAAAATAGAGTTATTTAGAAACATATTGAAATATCAAGTATTTTTTAGATGAACTAGTGACTGTAATATGTTTCAGAGACATTGCAGCTTTCTCATGTTAGAATTTTGAGGGTCCTCATCAAATCCTGCCCCGGTTTAGTAGATGATCTTTCGGCCACTAGCGAGTAACGAGTCTTGTTGAACGTTATTCAGAATTTTGAGAATCTTTCTAAAATTCTGTCCTAGTTTCTTAACCGATTTATGATCGTCTAGCATATGTTGGCTTCGGTTGGACTTGCTCCAGAATTTTGAGGTTCCCCCTCAAACTTCTCCCCCAGTTTCTGATCTTGGGGGGAATGGAAATTTTATTATGATATGACCGAACCCATAAGGCTGCCTATGTATCCCCTCTTAAATAGGAATCGGGTCAAGCGTAGTTCAATTACATTAGATGAGGAAATAGAAATAATCTAAGCATAGTATCTCTTGACTCCGTCCGAATTGATTGGTTTTGGCCAGATTTATCCGTCCATTTCTGTGAGTATGAGTGTTCCTCCTGTTAACACCATTGAACCATATAAGGACCTTCCCAGTTGGGAGAGAATTTCCCTTTGGCTTCATCTTGATGTGGGAAGATCTTCTTCAGCACCAGCTGTCCTGGTGCAAATTGCCTTGGTTTGACCCTTTTGTTGAAAGCTCTGGAGATTCTATTCTGATAAAGTTGACCGTGACATACTGCGTTCATCCTTTGTTCATAGCGACTCCTAATCCATTCTACATCGCTGAGTTCAGCTTCATGTATGATTCTTAAAGAAGGAATCTCTACCTCAGCTGGGATAACAACTTCGGTACCATAAACCAACATGTAGGGAGTTGCCCCAGTTGATGTGCGAATTGTAGTGCGGTATCCTAGAAAAGCAAAGGGTAGCTTCTCGTGCCATTGTTTGTGGTTTTCTACCATCTTCCTTAGTATCTTCTTGATGTTTTTGATGTTGGCTTCTACGGCTCTATTCATATGAGGTCTATAGGCTGTGGAATTCTTGTGATTGATTTTGAAAGTTTCACACATGGCTTTCATCAGATCACTGTTGAGATTGGAGGCATTATCAGTAACAATAGACTCGGGAACTCTGAATCGAAAAACAATACGATCTTTGACAAAATCTACGATGACTTTCTTGGTCACAACTTTGTAAGATGCTGCCTCTACCCATTTTGTAAAGTAATCAATGGCTGCCAGAATAAACCTATGTCTGTTTTAAATAGTGGACTCAATCGGACCAATGACATCCATTCCCCAGGTCGTGAATGGCTAAGGTGAGCTGGATTGAGCTCATTCGGAGGCACTTTTATCATATCGGCATGCACTTGGCACTGGTAGCATTTGCAAACATACTGGACGCAATCTGTATCCATGGTCATCCAAAAGTAACCGGCCCTAAGTATCTTCTTGGCTAGGACAAAACCATCCATATGTGGGCCGCAAGTCCCAGCATGTGTCTCCTCAAGTAGCTTAGAAGCCTCTTTTGCATCGACATATCTTAGCAGTCCTAAATCAGGAGTTCTCCTGTAAATATCCTCCGTTGTGGAAGAAGTGATTGGACAATCTCCAGAGTGTGCGTTTCTGAGTGTGGTATGCATGCTCCGGATATTTTCCTTTTGCCAAATACTCCTTGATGTCATGGAACCAAGGCTTTCCATTTGTCTCTTCCTCGACGTGAGCACAGTAAGCCAGTTGATTATGGACTCTTACTGGGATGGGATCAATGGAATTCTTGTCTAGATGACAAGGTGTCCAATGCATCAGCAAACTCATTCTAAATTCTGGGTACGTGCCGAAACTCTATCTTTGTGAACCTCTTTCTCAATTCCTGCAGATGGTGCAGATATGGAAATATCATGGAATTCTTGGTGGCCCACTCTCCTTGTACGTGGTGCACAAGCAAATCAAAATTACCAATTACCAGCAGCTCTTAAATATTCATGTCGACTGCCATGTTGAGTCCTAGTATGCAGGCCTCATACTCTGCCATGTTGTTGGTGCAGGGAAATTTGAGTTTAGCAGATACCGGATAATGTTGACCTGTTTCTGATACCCAAACCGCTCCAATGCCTACCTCTTGAAATTTGCAGCTCTGTCAAAGAACATACTCCAACCGTCGTATGCTTCAGTAATGTCCTCTCCTATGACTGATACATCTTCATCAGGAAAATATGTTTTCAAGGGTTCATATTCTCCTCCCACCGGATTTTCAGCAAGATGGTCCGCCAATTCTTGTCCTTTGACCACCTTTTTAGTTACGTAGACGATATCGAACTCACTTAACGATATCTGCCATTTGTCCAACTTTCTAGTCGGCATGGGTTTCTGAAATATATACTTCAAAGGGTCCATCCTAGATATGAGGTATGTGGTATAGGCACATAAGTAATGCCTCAACTTCTGGGTTGTCCACGTCAAAGCACAACAAGTGCGTTCTAGCAGAGAGTACCGTGTTTTGTAAGGTGTGAACTTCTTACTCAAGTAGTATATGGATTGCAGCTTTCTTCCTATCTCGTCGTGTTGTCCCAAAACACATTCGAAGGCTCCATCTAATACAGATAGATAGAGTAGCAAAGGCCGCCCCGACTCTGGCGGGACCAAGACTGGTGGTGTGGACAGGTACTCCTTAATCTTGTCAAAAGCTTTCTGACAATCCTCGGTCCAGCTTGTCTCAACATCTTGAAGATGGGTTCACATATGACCGTGGACTATGCTATGAAGAGACTGATATAGTTGAGACGTCCTAGGGAACTCATCACGTCCTTTTTTCTCCTAGGTGGCGGTAATTCCTGAATGGCATTGACTTTCAATGGATCTAGATCGATCCATCGACGGCTAACAATGAATCCCGATACCTTTCCTACGGGAACCCCGAATACACACTTTCTGGGGTTCAGCTTTATGTTGTACCTCCTTAACCTGTCAAAGAATTTTCTCAAGTCTACTATGTGATCTATGGCCCTCTTGGATTTGATAATGACGTCGTCCACATACAAATCTATTTCTTTGTGTATCATATCATGGAAGATGGTTGTCATGGCTCTCATGTAGGTAGCCCCAGCATTTTTTAGACCAAATGGCATCATCTTGCAGCAGTATACCCCCTATGGTATGATAAAAGTTGTTTTCTCCACGTCTTCTTCATCCATCTAGAGCTGGTGATAACCCGCGAAGAAATCTACAAAGGATTGCAGTTCATGCTTGGCGCAATTGTCGATCAGGATATGTATATTCAGCAGTGGGAAGTCGTCCTTGGGGTTTGCTCTGTTTAAATCTCGATAGTCAACACATACTCTGACTTTCCCATCCTTCTTCGAAACTGGCACAATGTTGGCTAACCAGGTTGGGTACTCAACCACCCTGAGAACTTTGGCTTTGATATGCTTAGTAACTTCCTCCTTGATTTTCAGGCTCATATCTGGTTTGAATTTTCAAAGTTTCTGCTTTACTGGCGGACACGTGGGATTAGTAAGCAACTTGTGAGCCACTATGGACGTGCTTAGACCGGTTGTTGATACCCAATTTTTTTCTATATAATTTTCATATACAAAATACTTTCAAAATAACATGTACATGCATATATAAGCATGCCCAAGTGTTTTGGTGTTTTACATAATTTTTAAAGATTTTCAAAAATTAATTTATTGTCTATTTTAGCAGTATAAATCCAATAATTATTCGCAAAGATTATCATTTTGGTGAATGGCCTATTTTATTCTTATATTTACACCAAAATATAGTTAAGGTGATTTTGTATATTTTTACAAATTTATTTGGTATTTTTAAAGCTAAATTACATACAATTGTAATTTTAGCCTATTTTAAGATAAACAGCATTTCTATAATTATAAAATTAGTTCCAGTATTTTTAAATTATTTATTTATATATTATTAATTGGGTTAGTGCTTTTAAATAAGTTTCTAAAATTATTTTACTATTTTTTATAAATAAAAAGGGTAAAACTGGCTATTTAACATTTAGCCTCAATTCATTTCAATTACAGCCCCATTTCATTTCAATTATAGCCCTTAAATCGACCCAATTCTACCCCCAATTAAATTGGCCCAATTCCAATTTTAACCTTGCCCCGACCCAATGTTTAAAACCCGCCTGGTTCCCATTAATTGATCCAGGTCGTTGATCATTTTGATCAACAGCCACAAATTCCCCTTACCATTTTTAACCCCAAAGACCTACCCTAATCCCTCATTCTCACCTGGCCTGCCGCCTTTGAATCCCAAACCCTCTCAAATCCTCTCAACAACTCTCTGAAACCCTAGCCTCCTCCTACCTTATTTCACCATGTTTTCACCGGAATCCATGGCTTCCCAGGCCATGGATGGTCACTACTCACCCTCTCCACCATTAGACCTTGGGTGTTCGAGGTCTGGAAAGCTAACTTCGATGGTTCTCCCTTCGATCTTCTCTGATCTTTGATTCCATGGCTTCTCCAGCCATGTTCCGGCATATTCAAGACTTAGGAGCTTGATTCTTTACCTCTCTGACTCAAGATCGGACATGTTCCAAGCCTTTCTCATTTCTAGGGTTTCTCTGAAACCCTAAGCTATTCGAGGTTCTTTCACTGTTGTTTGCTTAGATCTATATTGTATCTATGTTTTTCTTGCCATCTAAAGTGTTTTCCCTAAAAGTATATTTTCAAAATCGTTTCTCTCCGATTTTAGTGTTTCTGAAAGGATTTTTTGGAAAACAATCTTTACAATTTTTCTTCTTCTTTGCTTTATGTGTGTTTGTCCATACCCTGCTCGTTTGATTTCTTTTTATTACGCATGTACTGTCTTCTACCCTTTTCTTTTCTACTATGCATGTTACTCATATTAATCTCTGCTATGTTTTCTTTAATCTTTTACTATGTGTGTTTACCGTTAAGTTATTTGATTTTTGGACTTTGTTCATGTTCTTACATGCTTCATCTGCTTGTGTTCAAGTTCGTATCATCTCCTTCTTCTGAACTTGTTTAGGTTCCGAGTTTTCTTAAATATGTTCTTCATGGTTTTTCTTCCTTTGTCGTTCAAACATGCTATCATATCTGTTTTGTTGAGACTCTGAAACAAATGGCTTGCTTTCTCATCTCCATGTCTGATTCAATTTTGAAACCATAGGGTTTAGGGGTTTCCTTTGACGATTTCGATTTTGTGTTCAAGTTAGGGTTCCACTTTGGGACCCTGGACTCTCAGACTCACTATGAGTCTGCAAATTGAACTTGTTTCTCTTTGCTTATGATTCTAAACTTTTCTTTGATTAGACTCTCTTCTAAATAACTTGACAGTCCCTTCTTGGTTTACATATTTGTGTGCTTTATATATGAGAACTCTTCTTTCAAAAGGGTTTTTGCCAATTACTAATTGATTCTGAATTCCTTTAATTGTGTTTACTAGATTGTTACTGATTTTCCCTAATTGAACCTTTCTTTACCCCTTTCCTGACTTGATTCATTCGAGTAAAAGCATGCAATTTTGATTTTACTGGTTGATTCCCTTTCCTTTTTTAAAAACCGTGTACTATTGGTTTGTTGTCTTAAATAGCTTCTATGTACTTAACCTTTATTATACTGCTAGGAAAATATTTTTTCAAATCCCTTTCCATAATTTTTTACCCGTTTGAAATCAAAATCCCTTAGCTTAAGGGAGACTGATTACAATGTTATTTCCTTACCTTTTTCTTACTTATTTGTTGCACTATAAAAGGAGCTCGACCCTTCTGAATTGAAACAACTTTTACAAAACTTTACAACTTTAGAAGTTTGAACTTCTGAATCCTAAAGTTCAACACTCATACTCTCACACACATACTCTCAATCAGAATACTCTTTCAATTCTCTACTCTCTTCTAATACTTATTGTACTGCTCTGCTTGCAACTTGGCTTTTCAAGACTGCTGTTTTACTTATTTGTTTTCCCTGAAACTGGTATGTCTCAATTTTGATTTCAGCTCCTTCCCTATGTGTTTACTTTACAATTTCCATGTTCTTACCTACTTTGATGTTCATATTCTATATTAAACATGTTGCTTTCTTTTATGTTTATTGCTTGTTATAAAATCCCCATACCCTCATTCCCTTCTATGTGCTGAGTTAAAGTTCATGGCCTGGCAATATCCAAATTACTGCCCAGGTCTGAACCTGACCTTCAGTGGGTCCTAACTCCCAAATCTAGCTAACAGGCTAGTCAGGGGTGTGCCAGCATCCTAATTGCTGGGCATGACCACTAGCCTATCATGGCCTTCCCTAATTCCCCCTCTATTGCACTTACACTTACTCTTAGACTTTAAGTTCTGCCCCCATCCTATGAACCTTGCCTTGGGAACTTTGAGTTCCCCTCTGAACTTGGACATTTGAGGGATGGCCCTTCCACACTGCACTATAATCTGATCCTGCAAATGTATTTGGGTGTGCGCACTGCCTAGGGTTCATGAAGCTCCTTGGAACTTTGACACACCCAAAAGATGAGAAAGGCTTTGGAAATCTGATCTTTGGAAGTTGATTTATCTCATATTGTTAAACCTTGAGTCTGAATTAGGCTATTTGTTTGTAGCTTGAATTTCTGATATAATTTTTTATCCTTCTTGATTCATTCGGGTCTGTAATAATTTGTAATAATTATGGGGTTCTAGTGAAAAAGGGAGGGTCATTTATGTATGTATATGGGTAGACAGCATGCTCGTAGGGATTACTATTTACAAATTCCGCATTCATGCATAACATATAGAACTCCTGCATATAAGTTTCTGCATATAGAAAACATGTATAAGTTTCTGCGCTTACGCATTTAGAAATCCTGCCTATAAGTTATGCATTACACGCATAAATCCTGCCTATAAGATTGTTTCATTACTAGAAAACATGCCTATAAGTCTCAGCATATATAAAATCATGCTTATAGTTTTGTTTCTGCACCTCTGCATATACGTCTGTCATCAGGCAAATAATCAAAGGCTAAATAATAATCAACTTCATTCTAGATACCATGCCTATAGGACTCCTGCACTTTCGTAATCGTCTTAAAACCAACAACGCTTAGAAATCATGCCTATAGGATGTAATCAGTTGATCAGCTTTGTCTATTTCACCTATGAGTTTAAAATCAGTAGCAAGATCGTTTAAAATCTGTAGAGCTTTTGTTTATAAAACCAGTAACCTTTCTTTAAAATCAGTGTGCCTTCTACATTGTTAGATATCATGCTTATAGGCCTCATCTAGTACTGTTTCTTTTTCCAAATCCCCGACCTATTTCATTCCTTTGTTTGATTATTTGTACCAATTATTTGACCCCCATTTTTTTGCACTTGTATATTCTTTAAATAATTATGAAATCGCCTATTCCCAAACTTCAGCATGTTTATTTAACATTTACACTTCCATTTGTTTGGAATCGTTATGTGAAAGCTGTCTTGTATGTTTATTTGTTGTTTACATTTAAAGTCACAATTGTAGCATGGCCGGGAACCATACTAGTGGATCTTGGGGGGTGCCTAACACCTTCCCCCCGAGATAATTTCAAGCCCTTACCCATTCTCTGGTTCTTCTCTTTTTTTTATTTACTTTTTTTTCTTAGTGTCCTAATGCACTTAATCATTATGTGGCGACTCTTCTAAATATCAAACCCAATTCCCAAAAGGAAAAGAGTTGTCCGCCCAAATGTCATAAACCCGATTTTGCCGTAGAAAAAGGGGGCATCGACACCGGTCATGTCATCATATGACCATGCGAAAATTTCCTCATACTCTCTTAAGAAACGAATGTACCCCTTTTTCTCTATCGGCGATAAGTGAATGTTGATGAGAGTCTACTTGGCGGTCTCGGCGTCCCCCAAATTTACTGCTTCGGTTTCGTCCAGGTTGGACTTAGTCTTATTCTCAAAGTTTTCAACCTCCCTAACAACTTCCTCGGGTATCTCGTCTTCTTCATTCGAATCATATCCTCATATTGCGCTGCCTCATTACATGTCACAGTAACCGGTTTATCAAAAAAAGGTTGTAGAAAGAAAAAGTTAAGAAAATAATAATGAATAATAAAGAGCAATGCATTTGATTAAAACTAAAAAACATCCAGACAAGTACGGCTCGATGAATCGACCATTTATTTTAAAACAAATAAGTCTTTAAACAAAATTACTGAAAATCTTAAATGCCTAGAATGGCTATAGCAATAAAATCTGCCAAGCTACCCAGGGACTCGACGGGCCCGGGATGGTGTGGCGGTCCAAATCCTGAGAACAGATCCCTTCTCTACAGTTTAAATAGTGAGGCCTTCTTCATCCTCCTCCTCAATTATTGCACTGCAATCCATATCTTCATCTTCCAAGAGCAGATTCCTCAGCCCAGCTAATGCTTTTTCTTCTGCGGTTCCCCATATTGTGTCAGCTTGGTGAAAATCTTGATCCATATGCGGCACTAGTTGCTCGAGAGGGTAATACAATCCATGCCATGAAGGCGACAAATCCTTATGCTCTTTCCATGTGTACTGGTATCCGAGCCCGAAAGTAGTACCATGACCCTTCAGCTGTATCGGTTTAGTAATACCCTGGAGATTCTTCCCGAGCCCTTTATCAGGTTCATAGTCGGACCATGCCAGTATGCTTTCTATTTTTCTACTTCACCATTTGTATTTCTCAACGGCGTTGACACGTTAAATATGATGATAGGTCTCCCCTCCTAGCCTTCTTCTATTTTGATAGCCGGGATGGTTTGGCTTGTGTAAATGGGGTTACTTCCGTCCCCGTGAATAATCACCTCCTGATGGTTCTATTCAAACTTTACTGCCTGATGTAAGGTTGATGCCACAGCCCCAGCAGCGTGTATCCATGGTCATCCTAACAATAGATTGTAGGATGCAGATATTTCCAGCACCTGAAACTCGACATCAAACCACGTAGGCCCCATTTGCAAACAAATATTAATTTCTCTGATGGTAGCTCTATGAGACCCATCAAAAGCCTTCACGTTCAAGTTCTCTTCTCGTGTCTCGTATAGGCCTTTGCCCAACCTCTTTAGTATTGTCAATGAGCAAATATTGAGACTGGATCCTCCATCAATCGGAACTCTGGTAATGAAGTAGTCTTCGCATCGCACTGTGATGTGCAGTGCCCTGTTGTGATTCAAACCCTGAGGCGGCAACTCATCCTCGTGGAAAATGATTTTGTGACTTTCCAACACCTGTCCTAACATGTTATCCATTTCTCTGCTTGTTATATTATTGGGCACATAAGCTTCGCTCAACACCTTCATTAAAGTGTTCTTGTGTGGTTTTGTTCAAATGATCAATGAAGGAATAGTCCTTTGCTTTTACTTTCCTCCAAAGGTCATCTGGCCCTGTTTCAATGACAGGTTTCTTGGCAGTGGCATCCTTGGTCCTCCCAGGTGTTCATGTATATAGATTCTTCTGGTCCTAGTCATTCCTTGTGCGGCATCGGATTCCTCCATCTTTGCCTTTCCTTTTCGCCTAGCTTCGGCAATATAATCCCAAGGTATTTCTTTTAAATTGAAAGGAGGTGTGGTTGATACTGTCACTGTAAAAGGTTCTACGACTTCTACTTCAAACGGAATAGGGGTGGCCACGGGTGGAGCCACCTCTACCTCAAATGGAACTGATGTGACTACCTCGACCTCGATTGGTAACTGAGTCTGTACTACAATAGGAGTGAGTGGGACTGAGGATTTAAAGTCATCACCTTCCCGAATAAGCCCAATCGACCCCTCAGGATCCCACTCTTTGCTCTTCTCTATCACATGTATCCCACCACCTCTAAGATTAGGGAGAGTGTTGTTGAAAACATTGGGCGTGGCTTCCTTTACCTGTATGAACTTGTTATCAATCAGCGTCTGGATCTTATCTTGTAATGCTCGGCACTCATCAGTGGTGTGCCCCTTCATACCAGAATGGCACGCACAAGTTTTGTTAGGATTGAACCATTGGGATGGATTCTCTATTGCCACAGCGGGAACAGGAGTGATGTAACATACGGCTTTCAACCTTTCATACGGCTGGTTAATGGGTTTAGCGATAGCGGCGTATTGTCTGGGTGGCTTGCGATCAAAATTGGATCGTGGTCTTGGATAATTTTGGCGAGTCGGAGGTGACTGGAAATGAGATGGTTGGGAGTTATAGGTATGATAGACAGTGGCTGGTTGGGAATATTTTGGAGATGATGGTTGATATGTAGGTGGTGGTGCTTGGTATGAGGATGGAGGTGTTTGATATGTGCGTGGAGGTGTTTGATAGATAAGTGGAGATTTTAGGCCTGAGCCACCATTAATGCACCAACATCTTTCTTCTTTGACATGCCGCCTGATTGCAATGCCTCATTTGTGGCCTGTAATGCATCGAAATTCGTTACCATCCCTCTTTTGATGCCTTTCTCGATTCTTTTCCCAAGTTTGATGATATCAGAGAATTTATGGTTTTCAATAACCATCAACCTTTCATAATACTGCGGATCTTGTGCTTTGACGAAGAACTTGTTCATCTGTTCCTCATCCAAAGATGGTCGGACCTTGGCTGCTTCCCACCTCCAACGAGTAGCATACTCGCAAAAACTCTCGGTGGGTTTTTTCTTAAGATTCTAGATGTAGAAAGCATCTGGTGAATTTTCTATGTTGAACCTGAATCGATCCATGAAATCTGATGCCATACTTACCCAATTGGACCATTTCTTGGGATCCTGGGTGATGTACCAGGATAAAGCATCACCATTAAGACTCCTCATGAAGAGTTTCATCCGGATCTTTTCATCTTTTCCGAATCCAACAAGCTTGTCACAATAGGTCCTCAGATGAACCCTGGGATAACCTGTACCGCCAAACATCTCGAACTTGGGAGGTTTGTACCCATCTAGCAGTTCTACATCTGGCTGTATGCATAGGACCTCATAATTCAAACCATTTATCCATTTGCCGCCTTCGACACCCTGAACCCGACTTGTCAATTTCTTGAGTTCTTCTGTGTCCTCAATATTCTCCTTTCGGATACCACTTAAGTCATCCATTTTTGCTTTTTTTTGCCTTTTGTATTGCTTAGAGGAGGAGGAGGTGAAGGGCCTCTAGATCCGGTATGATACGCTGATGATGCCACTATGAGTGAACCAACCTTAGGGGATGGGAATAAAGAATAAAAGGAAAACAAAAGGGTAAACAAGTCAGTTGGAGTTCTGAAATGTTTGCACTAAATATGGCGAGAATGTAAATTCGCATCCTAATTTAAAAGCCTCGTTGTGACCGAGGTAGGCCTAGAGACAAATAGATTTAGAGAACTTTAGATGCCAGTAAATGCCTCATTTCATAATATGAAAATAGACAAATCCCAAAACGACACTTAAGATAATAGAAAAGTCACTATTGGAACTTAGCCTTATTAAATTTTAGGAAAGCAAATAAATCTAGCCTATTTGGTCCCAGAAGGACCTTCCCCGGATTCGATCTTCCTGACTCCATCATACAGGTTCCCCTGCTCGCGCAGACACAGCAACAAGTAGTCTCTGGCTAAATGTCCTCATTCATTTCCTTCAGCGTTCTGGCAATCCTCAATCCTCTTTATGACTTTATCCTCCAGCTCCACTAATCCTCGCTCCAGATATTCCAACTTTCTGTTGGAAGTGACTGCCATTTCTTTCCATTATTCGATCAACCTCATATTCCTCTCTTTTATTTCCTGGTGCTCATTCTCAGAGTCGTGGACCCTCTTGCGTAGCCTGTTGTATTTGACTTGAGCTTCAGCTTCTTTGGCTAAGATCCTATCCCCTCGACCGTCTCCTGGCCTCACCATCCCCTTTAGATTGTCTTCTAACCATGCTGGGTAGAGACGTTCGCACCCTGCATGATACCTGTCAGGATCAATGGTGTTCTTTTCCATAATGATTTTGCTGTGCCACATGTGCTGGGCTTGACACTTGTAAGGGATGTCGTCATCTTGAAAGTCTATTCTGAAATGACTCATCTTGGCAACTCTTCGTACAACTCGTTTCCTACCTACCCGCCTTATAACTCGGATAAGGACATAAGGGTATATTCCTATCAACCCAATCAGCACCAAGTGTGGAGCGTCCCTAGATCTAATGATGAATTCGTCTGTTGGGAACCATTCAAACATCCATTGCACTTGTTCCTTGGTCATATTGTCGAAGAACTCTACCCACTCTTTGTCACTTTTCGGCTGAGCAAACCTATCCAGAATATAAGTCATCCGCTTGGGGTGATGGAAGGCAATATGGTTGTTTGAAGCCCTTCGCAGAAGTTCTTGGCGATACTGGCCCCTTCGAAGATGTTCTAATAACCACAACTGTAGCAACCTTCGAAATGCTTGATCCTCTTTTGATAGTGCCCCAGAGCCCTGTAGATGTCGGCTATGATCATGGGGACTATAGTGTATGTCTGTCCATTGATCCCTTCCATCAAAGTCTAGGCGACCATGGCCAACCTAATATGGATTCATTCTCTTTTCGTTGGGAATACTATCAGGCCCAAGAAGCATACAATGAACATGAACACTCTACGGTGGATGTGGCCTAGAGAAGTGATAGAAAGCTCATCATGGAAGGTACGGTAGGACTTTCTATGGCCATATCTTTCATACAGGTATTCGAAGGGTATGTATGATTCCTTCAGGCATCCCAAGTCAATATTTTTCTTCCTCCATATCATCTTTAAAAACCCCTTACCAGTACGGTTCTCCGGCACCAATAACCCAGGGCTATCCCAAGCCAATCCTGCAAATCCCCCATTTTTTTCTAGAAAAATGGTTTCATTTCTATGTTGCCGAAATGGAACACAACCCTTTCACTATCCCAAAACAAAGTGGCAGCCTCGATCAACCAGTTATTTGGCTGAATGTCTAGTAGAGAAGGTAAATTGCCCAAGTGCTTTCTTACGTATTACTAGTCACTTGAGGAAAGGTCCTCCCACCAATCTAGCAGCAATGGTGGAATGTTGATGACTGTGCCGAATCTGGGGACCTCATGCCTTATTTTCTGCAAAACAAAAGGTTAGGCCCTTCTCCCCCACCAGACTCGACTATTTGTACATTTATGATTAGCATATTGGCATTAAGTTCTCCAAATTAATGCATAGAACGTGGATGTGTCTGTTGGGATTATGGAAACCCCGTTGGACTTTGGATAAGGCTCGTCTTAAAGGATTATTATGTGGACAACATATTAATCCAACTAGGTTTGACCATGATGCATGCACAGTTATGATAAGAGTAAGGTTACTATGGGGGTCTAGACTGGTACCCTCAAGCGGACAACTTGAGGGGAAAAGGTACGGAACCATCGACTGCACGGCTGATCGACTAGTTTTATCGCAAATAAGCCTTTGCAAATTTAAGGGTAATAAATTGGAAGAGCGCAACCACTCATCAAGCGTTGCTATAGGATTTGATACGCACGAGTGGAATAGGATATGGAGTATGATATATGCAATAATAAAAAGCATATTGTCAAGTATTTGCACATAAAAATGATAAATGCAGTATCTAAATAATTGAAAGACAGTTACAAAAGAATAAAACAAATAGATAAGTCAGTTTCGGGAAAATAAAGAAATTATAAATGCTTAAAAAATAAACAATTAAATTCAAATAATGGGAAAGGGTACGTGGGATAGAGAATGATTAAACTGATTCATAAAAATAAGATCGTTATGTTAAGAGTCTAGAACATCCCCAGAAAAGTCGCCATGCTGTCGCGCCCCCCTTTTTTCCTCCTCGCGGAGAAAGTTCGGGTTTCGACACTCATAGGGAATCGAATCATTTCCTTTTAGGAATTGAGTGTTTGAAGAGTCTCCACTTAACGGATTATGGTGCGTTAGGGCACCTAAAGTATGCAACTAGTTGCATTACTAGAGATCAGGGTAAGGGCTCGAAACAACCTTGAGGGGAAGGTGTTAGGCACCCCTCGCGGTCCACAATAGTGGGTCCCGGCCGAACTTATATGAATCAATCATTTTGAACAAGTAAACAATTTCAACACATATTTGCAAATGAAGGCATGTTTTCATATTCTAAATAGAGGCATTATTCAGGTAATGGGAGCAAGAGAGAGATTTGAACAACTTGCACATATATAAAGAAAAGTGAATTCATTTAAACAACGAGAGTTGGGTAAGAGGGGTCCTAGGTTGGTTAGCCTATAGGATCATACCCATACAATGCCCGGTAATCACTCCTCAATGAGGGGATACACGTGACATTAGTGCGTAGTCATCATATCCTTACTACCCAATTCCCTCCCCTTGGTCATAGCCTAAAGAGTTCTAGCAACCTTGAATGATATTCTATGCATGCACTACCCGTCCCTTCCTTGTAGCTCTAGAGGTATTTAGGACCTCTAATTTATGTAGTTCTAGACCACCCTAAGGTACTTGAAGGAGACAATTAGGACTTCACCAAAGAGAGAACAATTTAAGGCTCACATTTACCTCCACAAACAGAGCAAGCAAGTGCATGTCTTAAACACAGTTTTAGGTATTTAAAAGAGGCCCTAGAACAGGATATCTAGGTGAGTAGAGAATATGCAGTATTGAGTTAGGACTAAGGTGTAAAAGAACTTAATCCATTTGCCTACCGATTCTTAAACTCGTTGAATATGAGCAGTCTCAAATACAAGGCGTAGTTTTATAGTTTGCAGAATTTTAGTCGCCCTACAGTCTTGCCTAGGCGTATAATAGTGATGTCCTATGAGCATGGTATCTAATCATTGATTAGTAGTGTGGTAAAACAGTAAGCAACCTTAAACGGGCAATTTGAATCCTATAGGCATGCTTTCTAGTGATATTGATTAATGCAGCGTTAAAAACTTATTAAAGAAACGAATAGATTGTTTAATGATTCAGAATCTACAAACATGAGTTAAACTGGTTTTAGATCTAATTAAATATAAAGTGAAACAAGCAGAATTATTTGACCAAAAGCGAAATTCCTATAGGCATGATTTCTATTAAAGCTGATTTTAAATCTTATAAACATGATATCTAATTATGAAATGGAGCAGGTAGAACTCATTTCAACCAAGAAATCCTATAGGCAGATTGTCTAACACCGCACATGTAAATCAAAATAAACTATATAGGCATGTTATCTACCCAACTTTACCCACAATATAAAACCACTCTCCCATTTCACTAGTCACCCCAATGTTTGTTTATAATTAATTATTACAGACCAAGAATTGAATGAATTCCATAAATATAAATATACACTAAACTATAGGGAGCCTGAAGTAAGCACAAAGTAGTTTCCACGCCTTCAGTAGCCTCAAGTGCTCAAAGTTCAATAGCCAATTTCATGTCAAGGTGTGTTTGAGCTCTCTAAGGACCTCAAAGATCCTGGGCAGTGCTCACGCCCAAACCTTTCTCAAATGAGAACTGATTTATGTGCAGTGTGGAAGTGCCAGCCCTGATATGCCAGAGTTCAGAGAGATCTCAAGGGTCTCAAGGTAGTAAACATACTAGAGGGGCAGGACTTAGCAATCTAAGAGTAATGTGAGAGTAAATAATGATTTGAATAAGTTTGGTAAACAGCATAAAGGAAGGTCTTAGGAATGAAAAAGAGTTTCTGAAAACATGTACTGGTTTGAGTAAAACAGTAGTTAGGAAAGCATGAAAAAGAACATCTTGAAATCAGAATACCAATCCCAGAACAGCCTCAAAAAACACTTTGGCAAACAGACTTCACATAAGGAGAAAAGGGTAGGGGACACATGGAATGCTCCTTAGTGATAGCAAACAAATAAATATATTCCTCAAGAAGTTGTGTAATTGACAAGTTAGTTACAAAGATTATAGCAAAGGTATGTTGGGAACACATAGGTCTTAGACATGACCAATACACACAAATAGAATACCTTTGAAAGGGCTAGATGTCTTAACAGGATCTCATTAGTGAAGTAGAGTAGGTAAGACTTAGATGAATAAACTAAACAAGAACTTCATGAAGCATTCAAAGTTTAGAAATACTAATCACATATAGAACAAGCAGAATTTAGACATGCTGGGTGAGACACTAAACAAACAATGCAGCTTGGACATACTAGTGAACAAATAGGATTCATGCAATCATCTAAAGCAGAATTGGGCATGTTAAATAGTAAATTAGTTATAGCTTTTAACAGAACAAACTTAAACATGCTGAGTGATACAGTAATTCGGCAGTGTGATCTAAGCATGTTGGTTACCCATTGAGCATATGACAGCAGAATAGCAAATAGAATTGGAAATCACAACTAATGAACTGCAGCAACAAAGAAACACATAGTGTTGGAATGTGAATTGAATCGGGACATACCAGTCAAGGAGAGAGTACAGAGTATAGAGCAGAGATGGTGCAAATAGCCAGCCTTGCCTTATATCCGGCTGGATTAGTAAGAACTGCAAGTAACATGAGAGAATAGAGAGCCTTTGAGAGTGTGAGAGTGTGAGAGTGTGGAGAAACTAATGTTCCTGTGTAGAGGTTAAAATAAAGAGAGTTTATATAGTAGCTCAAGAGTAGAACAAATAAGGAAAAGCAATCAACAATCAATAATTAAGGAATTTCATAACCAATTACACAAAGATTCAGCATAGTTTTCTCCTTTAATTAAGGAAAATCAACCAACAGTAATGACAGGAACTAATTAAGGCAACAGGTTCAATTAGACCGAGTAAAGAAGTAAGAATCAGAGATCTTATTAAGGAAAAGAGTTCTAATCAAACAAAAAATAAAGAGCTTCGGAGTACAATAGTCAAGGGTTTAATTAAGGAAAGAATCATGCAAAGAGTCAGCAAGTATCACAGACTTCAAATAAGGCAAGAAAGAAATAGTCAGGAAACAGATTGATAAATCAAGAATTCAAATCAACACTGATTTAAGGGTGAAAATATAGGCTTACCATGAATAGGCAAAAATAAATATAGAGACATAGAATCGGTAAAAAGTCGAACCAAGAACCTTAATTGAGGCACATTAGGATAAAAATTACAAAACATCTAATTAGGCTAAAGAAAAATCACAGGAACCAAAGTATAGGACAAAGTCAATACACAGTAAATCGGACAAACTCAGAATCCAAATAAAATGTTGAAAAATTAGGTAGCATAGCAAGAAGCCCCAAATCCTTGATTTGGCCAGGAAAGACTGCACTGCTTTGGGTTTTTAGCATAAACGAGTTGGGGTTAAAGCAAAATCTTACGAAATCGATTAAAATACATAAGGAACGTAAGATTAAACACTCAAAATTATCAAACGTTTTGGATAAAGAAATTTTCGAGGAAACCCTAGTTTAGAAAAAAATGGAAAATCATTCGAAAATCAGAAGGTTCTTGTAAAACTCATGTGAAATAGGTTCGATATATCTCAGATCTTGCACAGCTTTGAGAAGTTCAAAGGAAAAAAATTAGGGTTTCGAGAAGAACAACACAGAGGTAAAGAAACAAGCTTAGAAATCCATAGACCTAAGGCGACATAGGAAGATCTTACTCAAAATCGAACCGGAACAACCTGAAACAAGCGAACAAAGACCACAAGCGTAAGCATACTAACTCTGGTCCTTTGAGGACCCTAGAGATGATGAAACCAGCATAGAAGGGGTCGTTAGAGGCCTGGGGGTGATGAGAAACCACCATGAATGGCCATAGATAAGTGTCGGCAATGGTGGATTAGGGTTAGGTTTTGAGAGCATTGGAGAGGAAAGGGGTTTTATGGCGGCTGTATGGAGGAAATCATTAGGGTTTAGGTGGTCGTTTGACTAAAAAAGGTAAGTATTGATGTGGACCGTTGATCTAAAGGATCAACGGCCACGATTTGATGGGGATCTTGGGTCGGGTAGGTGCAGATTGGGCTTGGGTGAATTGGGATGGTATTAAAGGGGTTAAAACTGGCTGATTTAATAGGCTAGGTTCGAATGAAGAAGGGGCTATTTGTTAAATACATAATTAATTGCTAAACCAATATTTTTAAAAATGGTTAATAAATTATAAAAAATGATCTTCATGCATGAAAATGTTTTAAAGTAATTATTTAATATTTTAAAAATGTAAAAGACTATTTTCTGGTAAAATAATATTATAATGCATGCATAGACTATAATTACAACGTAATTACAATTGCATCTAAAAAAATACAAACGTGGCTATTTGTGCAATAATTGAAACTTAATACAAATGCAAATGATAAATTAAGCCAAAAAAATTATTATAGAACTATTTTGTGATGCAATCAATGATTATTTTATAAATAAAATACTGGGATAAATTAATTAAAATATTTTAAAAATACAAAAATTGTATGAAAAATACTAATTGGTGCCAAATCATAGTTTGAAAATATTATGAAAAAAATTGTGTATCAACATCTGACACAGTGAGCTATGATCTTATCTCTACAGAAAGGTTTTCTAATGTAGCTAGCTAGCCTTGCTAGATTTTCCGCAGCCTAGAATTGTATTGGTAAACCTGGGAACATCACCCATATATGGACAATACGCATAGATTCAGTTTTTAATATTAAATTTTGGATTCTAATCTTTAATACCATGGGTCTATTGTTGAATGTACAGGGGCCATTTGGGATAATCATGTTCTTATCCTCTATAGATTCAAATCGAAATATAAAATAACCATCATCATGCAGCAACACCTTCGGTGTAGTCACTGAATGTCGTACTCCATTTCTAACATTGGAGCTCCACTTTATTATGGCTCAGTTCAACCAGTTTCACTTCATCCTTTATCACTGGTGGGTAGAACTTCAATTGCATTCGTTGTTCCTTTACTAGATTTCCCTTGAACACCTTAGCCATAGACCATAGATTTCGTTGGCAACCTTGTTGAGTAGGTCAATTTGCGTGCTACAGTGTCGTTCCTAACTCCGGTGGGACTGAGGCTTCTAGGGAAATTGTAGTGATTCCCCTTACCGGTAGGTGAGATTCATTCATCGCAGTCGTTTGTATGACTGTAGGTGCACTTGCCATCCTCCGGCAATCAGCTGATAAGTTGTCTAGGGCCTAATTGTTGTTCAATTCTTGATTCTGGTGTTACCAATCGACTAGTAGTTCCCTCAATTTGCTTAGTAGAGCTTTGTATCATCAGAGCTTCTTGTTGATGGCTGATCATGGCTATTGGTGCAAGTTAGTGATAAGGGACTCGCGAACGCGAAAGCCAATCGGACTGCTGCTCTTTGCGAATGCGTTAGTGTTCATGCGAACACGAAGAACACTGACGCCCAGTGATAAAACAGTCTCATTACGGAATTTTTGTCATTCTTTCAAAATTTTAAAACTATAGTTGATCATGGCTATTGGAGCAAGTTAGTGATCCTGCTTAACGTGCGCCTCCAAAGGGAACCATCGAACCCCCTCTTTTTTTAGGTCACCTTTTATGTAACAAACACTTACTAAATAAGCTAAGTTTTTATTACAAATTGTATCAGACTCATACAATTAAATACAATTAAAATCGAACTCGAGACCTCTAGTTAAGGATGTTAGGATCCTATCTATCCCATTACAACCCAATATGTTTACACTATAGATGGATTCATGTATGTTAGTTATGTTACGAAAGAAGTAAAGGAAAATATGAGAAATTTAGAAGGAAATTATAGAAGTAAATGAGGGATTTTAAACACAAGAAATTTCACATTTTTGAGGAGTATTTTAGCAGTGGCACTTGAGCTCATTGAATCGTGTTGTTGTGTTTCATCATCTTCTTCTCTAGCCAAAGCAACTTCTTTTTGTTTTCACCTGATGTTCGATATTTGTATTGAAATCAGACTAAATATAGATTCGACTCATAAAGTCCCATATTGGGGCAAAGTTTCGACTCGCTTGCTCGTTAATATATAGTGCTAGACTGCTAGTTATGAATAGAATTCTAGTTTTGAGAAGCCATATACACATATGAATAGACTAGAAATCCAACTTGAAAGTTATTATCACCTACATGATATGTCAATGTAATCTTATGCCTTTCTACACTTCTTTGATTTCCACTCACCCTTCTCATCATTCGTGACGATCTTAGCTCTGAAAAATACTACTACATTGGAAAGGCATAAGATTAGCCTTTTATCCTCATCTTCCTCCGTAAAACTCGTTATTCCTGAGAGGGACTAATCAATCTGCAATAATAATTTGTCTTTAAATCGCTCATAGCTAACAAATTTTTTTGATAATTTATCGCTAATCCGTTATTAAGTAGGATTAACGACGAATTTTATTGTTTAGCTACAAACTTTTTCTGTCGCTAATTCCTGTTTCTTTAGTAGTGTCTACCTTATACCAAGTTTTAAATTAATATAAGTGGAGCTTTTTTACTTCCTTCTCCTACTTTATTTCCATAGACCATTCGTGCTCTAACTAAAGAGTACTCTGAAACAAATATATACTGATGAAATCTCGCACGTAAAACTATTTCCAGTTTCCTTTGACCAGCTCTGTTATTTAATATTTTGCTACTGTTTTAGCTCTCAATTCACATGATTACATAGGGGGAAGTATACAAATGGTCATTCTTAGGGCTACTATCTAAGGATTAGCCATTACTTATTTTATCCTGAAAATTAAATTAAATATCTTAATTTCAAGACAATTCA
Source organism: Nicotiana glauca (assembly GCA_026770625.1). Lineage (NCBI taxonomy): Eukaryota > Viridiplantae > Streptophyta > Magnoliopsida > Solanales > Solanaceae > Nicotiana > Nicotiana glauca. Next base: position 9,220 of record MU770648.1, on the reverse strand, counting down.
TGACACTTGTATCCCGAAAAAATGAACTGAAATTAAAGATACATCGGCTTATTCCTGAGAGCAACCCTTTAGAGTGGCTACCGGATGCAATTTCTACTATTATATATAGGAGAAATTCAAAAATAGCTAGATTTACAAGTAGTCATTCAAAAATAGCCACAGTTTCAAAAGTAATTGAAATTTAGCCATTTTTCATGTAAAGATAAGTCTGAATGAAAACACTACTCAAAATTCGGAAAATACTCCAGCATAATACACTGGACTTCCAACATATTATACTGGAGTTCCAGTATAATATATCAGTCCATTTTTAATATGCTGGAAGTCTATACACCTGTGGACCGATCTCCAGTATATTATGCTGAAACTTTGCGTGTTGCAACTTAGCATGATAGTGACTATTTTTCAGTGACTTTACAAATGCTTACTATTTTTGAATGGTCAGCCCGTAATATTTTTACATTAGATACCTAACCTTCGGAGAACCATAAAGATAGCCCAGAATAAGAGTTGGATGGATTAGCCCAAAGCAACCATAACTTTCAAGCCCAAGCAGAAATATATCTCCTTCTTTTTTTACAACGTGCATAAATAGCCATTTTATTACCCCTATTTGAAGAATAGTCATATATTTATAGTTTTTAAAAAAAGTTTAACGGCCTCAAAATTAACTTCAAACATGTGGGTCTAAGAAGAAGGAGGAAAAGAATAAACGGCTAAACTGTAAAAAAATTTTAAAGTTTATATCGGGGTGCTACAAGCGATTACCTGGTGCCATTTCTACCACAACAAAAAAATGATTCAAACCTAATTCAGATCGTTCAATGAAATGCATATTTACGAATTGATGAAAATACAAATTAACTTAAAACTGACTGAATTAAACAAAAATATACCCGTATCTAGAGCTGAAGTTTTTCTTTTGTACTGGAAAACTTCAGCTCTAGAGCTGAAGTTTTTGTCTTTGTAACCGGAAAACTTCAGCTCTAGAGCTGAAGTTTTTGTCTTTGTAACCGGAAAACTTCAGCTCTAGAGCTGAAGTTTCCCAGTTATAGAGCTGAAGTTTCTATGTTGTAACTAAGAGCTGAAGTTTCTATGTTGTAACTAGAAAACTTCAGCCCTAGAACTGTGCAATTTTTTCCCACAAATGCTAACAATCTCATTAATTGAGTCGCCCTCAGTCAAGAATCCTGACTTATATTAAATCTTCTGTGAACTATGACAAGATGTTCAACATCCTGACTTTTTATAGCTGCTACTAGTTAATATTAGTGTCGTTTCCTTCTAGTATCAAAAACAATATGTCGTAGAGGACTAAGCAGTGACCTCCAGATTAAATCATTAATGAAACAATGAAAGATTTGAAATTCAATTGTACAGTTGCTTTACAGCACCAATAACAGAAGAAGAAGAGGAGGAGAAGGGGAGGAGAAAGGGAAGCTGAAGTTTTTTAAAAAGTGGATACGAATGCAAACAGAAAGACAAAGCGGTTACAGGTTAAAAAGGGGCGCCCTAAATTTTTACCTTCGAAGAACCATAAAGATAGCCCAGAATAAGAGTTGGATGGATTAGCCCAAAGCAACCATAATTTTCAAGCCCAAGCAGAAATAGCTCTTTTTTTTTTTTTTTACAACGTGCATAAATAGCCATTTTAGTACCCCTATTTGAAGAATAGTCATATATTTATAGTTTTTAAAAGAAAGTTTTATAAGTGGGCAATATTTAAGAAGTAATTATACCAACCTAGCAAGTCAACAAAGATGGCAGTAAAATAATTATAAAATTAGCAGAAAAGTATCCGTATATCTCGCTCACTCTACCCCATTAACTACTTTCCTACTTTATCCATGAATATCCAACAAAAAGGATTAGATCCCCTTGTTGCCTTTGGCACAGTACATCACAATCGTTACTTGGACTGTAATATTTGTCTAAGTTTATATGTGTTATCCACTATTGCATATATTAACTATTTTATGTGTCATGTTATATACATTGTATAAATAGTAATATAATTTGTATTTAAGTATAAATATAAAGATATATAAATTAAAAATACATGATATATTGTACAATAATGCTATAATTATATTTATAATGTGTATATAAGTGTGAATCAAAATATATAAATTAAACATACTTGTTATTTAAGTTAAGATATCACATCCTACGATGTAAAAACACACTGTATATACTAGGAAAATATATTGCATATAATATGATTTATACAAACATAATTTCTTTAAAAAATATTATAAATTATATTAGATATATACATTATATATAATATTTCAATTTTATATTCTTTAATTCATCACTTTTAGCAAAACTATAATGAATGACGACTTGGTAAGAAAGGTAAAAAATGTATGAACAATAAAAGGCAGCTATTGTATGTTCACACGAGCAGCTATTCAAATTTTTTCCATCCCTCTTTCATATGATAATAGCTCTATTTTCCTTCCATTTTTTTTCTTCTTATTTTCCATTTTTCTTTGTTTTCCAAAAATATACCTCTTGTGGTAATAATCTCGTACTATCATAAGCAACTACGATATTCTGATAGTCATACATTATATAATTATGGTGTCATGTGTATTTAAGTCTGAATCAAGATAAATATAAATTAACAATACCGAATCCTATAATTCACAAAAACTACATGTTATATATATGAACTAAAATTATGAGTTATACAACAAACAAGATTTTAAAAAAAGATTAATAACTATACAAGGAGTATTTGTGGTATATAATATATTCATTATATATTTATGAAATAATGTTGGCATATAGCATATCTAATTAAAAATATTTTATTATATAAATGATATAGTAATAGTATAATGTATATGTGTTTAATTTATGCATGTTTGTTTTAGCTAGAATATATTCTTGTATATTTATGGAATAAATAAAAAAAACATAGCATAAATATTCATTATATATTTATAAAATAATGAAAGAGCCATTATGGTCAAGTTGAAAAAAATGAAGATGTAAGATGAGAGGGGAGAGAGAGAGAATTGAGTCGTGAGCGAATAGATTTTAAGGGGATAAATTAATGAGAATAAATTAGTAATCCATCCCTTAATTAGTGATTCCTTAATTAATGATTCTTTTAAAACATAAGGCAAATAAATGTATGAGATTTTAAAACATGCCATAATTGTAAATTAATTTGTTGTTTTTGGAATAAAGCAAAAGTAATGCCATTTATATTATTAACTCTTTAAAAAAGATCTATCAAGTAAAAATCTCATTTTATAAAAAGTTTAACGGCCTCAAAATTAACTTCAAACATGTGGGTCTAAGAAGAAGAAGAAGGAAAAGAATAAACGGCTACACTGTAAATAATTTTTAAAGTTTATATCGGAGTGCTACAAGCGATTACCTGGTGTCATTTCTACCGCAACAAAAAAATGATTCAAACCTAATTCAGATCATTCAATGAAATGCCTATTTACGAATTGATGAAAATAGAAATTAACTTAAAACTGACTGAATTAAACAAAAATATACCCGTATCTTAGACTGTCAAAATTCAAAAGATAGTATTGGCCCTATTCTTAAGCCATTATTTAAGAGCTGTTTTTTTATTGTTTTTTTTCTTCCCTCATCTTCAAATAATATAAGATGTGCAATGTAATGTTTGAAATTTAAGGCTTTGTCAATAGGAAAGGATGGGTATTTAACATGGAGTTACTGATCGTACCCGTGAACATGCCCCTACGTTATTCTTGTAAAAATAGCACGGTCTAGCCAGTTTTCTGACTGGTTATTCAAAAATAGCTCGTGTTTACCAAGTCAATGAAAAATAGCCACTATTTTGCTGTAACAGAGACCGGTCTAGCATAATATACTGGAGTTCGGTGCACCTGTGTATGAACTTCCAGCATATTATGCCGGAACTCCAACACACGGAAAGTTCCAGCATAATATACTGGAGATTCGAGCACTTGTGTATGAACTTCCAGCATATTATACTGGACAGGTATACGTTGCTGGAACTCCAGTATATTATGCTGGAGTTCTAGTGTACTTATGCTGGAACTCCATCACATTATGCTAGAGTTCCAGCATACTTATCCTGGAACTCCACAAGTATACTTATGATGGAACTCCAGCATAATATACTGGCGTATTTTCCGGGTTTAGAACAGTATTTTCGCTCAAATTTATCTTTACATGAAAAGTGGCTAAATTTCGATTACTTTTAAAACTGGCCTATTTTTGAACGACCACTTGTAACTCTGGCTATTTTTGTATTTCTCCCGTTATTCTTGGGACTTACTATAATTCCCCTACTTCAAGAATAATTTTTTTTTCTTTTTATTTATTTATTTTTTTTTTCTTTTTATTTATTTATTTTCTTGGACTGGTACATAAGTAATTTAAGGATGTGTCACTGTAATTACAAATGATTGAATACTAATGGTGACAAATGAGCGAATTCGATCAAGATTGGGCAAAAATACTCATAGATCCAAGTTCGACTTGCCTCGTGACCAATCAAAGGACAGAAGAAAAAAGAGAAAAAATTGTGAGGTTGAATTATATAAAAGGCATAGTAATTACTTAATAAACATGTAAGATCCAAATTAGAAGGTTGTTACAAAAAAAAAATGGCAGAATTAATATTCAAAAAATGCAAACTAACATGTAAGATCCAAATTAGGAATTTGTTACGAAAAATGGCAGAATTAATATTCAAAAAATGTAAACTAGTTCAGTGAGAGAATAAACTTAATTAAGTATCAACAAGATTCAACAATTTATATATATAAAAAAATTATTTTAACTTAGTTTATATCGTGTAATTTTCGACAAAGTCAACACACTTTAACTCCGCCACTAATTGAGAAATGCAATTAAGTGAGCTCATCTCACTAAGTAAATCAACACAACATGCTCAATTTAAACTTATTTTATAACATTCACAATCCATTCTAAGTAATGGATCAACTTATGACTCACCTCTTGCCTTTGATTTAGTAGAAATAGCATGGGGTAGCCACTATTTAAGGTGGTATTTATTTTTTATCCAGCAATTCTAATGTTGAGCAAAAATAGCCATTATCCTATTAAAATTAATATGAAAAGACATTTTTATCCTTTCTTCCCTTACTTTTCTTCCAAAATCCTCGCTTCTCTCTCTGCGTGCCTTCTCCATAATCCAAAATGAATGTTTCCCAAAACACTCTCCACTGCCCAGGTCCACCCCCTATAAATAGAAGAAACAAATCAAAATTGTATCTACCATATTAAATTAATTGAGTAAAAATAGTAGAAAAGTAAGGCAATCCGCATTCATACTCATAAGATGACATTGAAAGAACTTTTTAGATGGTAAAATACTTTCAATAAGAGTATTACCACATAGGCGGTGAAAAGCACAAAAGATGGTGCAAGAAGCATGATTACATCAGTAGCTCATACAATTCATAAAGTCAAAGACGAGCTAATTCATTATTCATCCACCCAACTGTCTCACACCAGAAGTATAAAAATGACCTCAAAAAAATATACAGTTATTTAAATATGTGCATTATAAACTCCCAACGCTTCTCCCTCTTATGCATAACTATCCCAGTTTTGGCACAAACTTGAATAATTCCCAGCACCTTCCTAACTTTGATTTTCAAGTTCAAAAGTTAAGGACAGACAGTCTTTAACTTACAGTTACACATTCAAAAGTTAAGGACAGGCAGTCCTTAACTTACAGTTACAAGTTCAAAAGTTAAGGACAATAAGTCCTTAACTTTGATTTCCAAGTTCAAAAGTTAAGGACAGACAGTCCTTAACTTACAGTTACACATTCAAAAGTTAAGGACAAGCAGTCCTTAACTTAGAGTTTGTGACGACCCGGCCCGTTATCACGTGAGTTACCGCCCCGTTTCCCCCATATTATGTTGTTCTATGCTTCAGTATCAGTATTTGAATGAATCGGATAGAATTGAATTGGTT
>MU770646.1:9869-24760 GCA_026770625.1 Nicotiana glauca | reverse complement strand
ATTCTCCCAAGAGATTTAAGTTCATTTGTTAGTGTTGTGAACCTTGTGTACATCTCCTAGATAGTTTCTCCTTCCCAGTTTCCAGGTGGTGCACTCATATTGATCTTTTCCTAAGGTGTTAACCTTTTCAAGGATAACCTCCTTTGATTCCAATTGATGTTTTAAACGTCAATACCACACAAGAGGGGGGAGGATGATTTATGTGTTACCCAATTTTCGCTTAACTAAACTATAGAAGGACATGGTTCTTCTATGTGTTCCAACTACTACTCTTTGCGAAAAAATAAATAAAGAAAATAAAGAACACAAATATTTTTACGTGGAAAACACCTGGCTCAAAAGGTGAAAAAACCACGACCTACTACTCTGTAGGTTTTTCCCAAACTTCCACTAAAATCACTGAGCCAAAACATCTTTTAAAAAACTCTTTGTAAACCTAAGGATTAAATCTAATCCTGTTGTGGCACATCGCCTCAATTGTTGCGACAACTTCAAGTTAACTCTAACTTGAACACACTAGGTAACTAATACAATTGCTTATATGAACTCTGAAAGGTACAGTTTAAAATCACCTACTACAATTGAACTAGAATAAATGATACACACATGGATCTGTTTCTTCTATCTTGTTCAAGTAGCTTCAGGATTGCACACTCGAATCACACATAAATTGCTTGCGAAATCGCCTTGCTCTTTTTCTCTTAATTTAAGTTTAACTTCTGCCTATGTGCATTACCTATAAAAGAGAATAACACTAATATATAATGGGTTAGTAATCAGAGTTTTACTGGAATTCAATTACTACTCTTCTATCGTAGATGAGTTCATAGTGATCTCAAACTCTAACACTATCTTCTTCCTAAACTGTGTTCTCTTCATGTAAGGATCTTTCTCTCCTTATCCAATATGCAACCTTTTCTATCAGATCAGGAGATATTTAATCTTGATTAGTTAGATTTATCTCCTTCACGTGCATCTCACATGTACAGGTTGATCATGACTGTGCTTCACAAGATGGACCCGGTCCATGACTGAGTTCTTTTGTCAATCTTCAAAACCTCACCTGTTCTTGGGCCAACATCTAGGCTTGACAAATGTTTTGGAGAGATGCAGGACCGGCTAACGCAGGGCCTACCCATTATTTTTGCATTCGTTACCCCATGTCGTGTTAGCTTATGCGGCTTGGAAACCCACACCGAAGAATTTCTCACTGGCAATTAGAGTGATGGGTTCTGTGATGCCTTGCAAAGATACCCCAAGCCCTTTCCCGGGCTTGTACCCGTGCTTGATCATTTCAGTGGCAACCATGATTTATGCATTTGACAAAAAGGGTTGAGGACACAGGGTTCCTTCCTCACACTGATCCGTGACCACAATCTTAAAATCTTGGTAGACTGTGTTCGCTACCTTCCTTCGCCTCCAAACATGGAACTGACAGGTCCCTATAGATTGATTGCTCATCTTCTCCATGGACTACGATTTCTCGGTTTTCGTATTCAAACTTAACCATCTAGTGAAGAGTAGAAGGTACAACTCCTGCAGTGTGGATTGAAGACCATCCTAGGAGAAAAATTGTAGGAGGTGTCCATGTCCAAGACCTGTAATGTCACTTCAAAATCCATGGGGCCGATGGTTAGGATCAAATCAACCCCCCCTATTGTGCCCCTTTGGATTCCATGAAAGGCACGTATACAAACATTGTTCAGTCTAATCTTTTCGGTCCTTCACACTTAACGGTCAAATGAAAAGCTTTGTTGTGGGTCGCTCCTTCTGGAGGCAAATCATTTCAGCTGAATAAGATCCGGTTGACTTCAAAAAATCATTTTTCCATTTTTTCCAATTGCTCAACCGTGGTCTCAACCGGAACATACGCTTAATTAATCATTTTCAACAACACTTTCTGATGCTCATTCGAACTTATGAGTAGGGACAAAAGTGATACCTGGAAGGGAGACTTCTAGAGTTGGTCAATTACATCGTACTGCGAGGTTTTAATCTTTAGGAAGAATTCCTCTACCTTTTCAGCACTGACTGGATTATTAAGCGGAAAATGCTTCTGTTTGATCTTGTTCAATTCTTCCAAATTGAGTTACTTCCAAGACAGGTTTGTTTTATTCACTTCCCCTATGATCTCTTTTCCTTTTTGCATCATGGCTGCTTTGTTGTAGTTCCATGGAACGGTCGTGGGGTCTTTCATGGGATTGTGTGGTGGGCGGCTGATAACCACGAGATAAGTTAGCATGGGTGAGGTTACCGGCCCCCGTGCCACATATGTCCCCTTTGATATGTACATCTTATTTCCCTTGTTTAACTCAAACCTTTTGCAGGGAGTCAACATGAACTGTTCTTTTCTGGGGGCCCTGGGGTCATAAAGAACGACATCTTTAGGAGGTACTGCCCCTGTTTTGGCTTCCACAGTCTTCTCTATTCTTTGAGGAATAGAGTTTCTTTTCTTCTCATCCTTAGCTTGCTTTTCTTCCACTTTGGGTCTCTTTTCAACATCGGCAATAGCAATGATAGCCTTCAAAGCTGGGTCAAAATCTCCATCCTCCCAAATCATCCCAATAACTATCCCGTTATTATGAGCCGGCAGTGGGTTATTGGTTACATTAGGGGTCTCCTCATCCCTTAACACTACCCATTTTTGCTCTATCAGGTTGTCAACCGCTCCCTTATGGGTCTAGTAATCTTCAGTATTGTGCCTTTTTGCCCCTGAATGATAAGCACATCGGGTTACGGGTCGGTAGAAGGGTAACTCTGGGTTTTACCTATTTAGAGGTACGGGCTGCAACAAACCCATTAGGACAAACTTTGGGAAGAGGCTGGAATATGATTCACCGATGGCTGTGAAGTTTGATTTTCTGGGTGGTTGACGGGCACGGGCGTTATATGGAAAATTATTCTATAGGGGACGGGGATTATATGGAGCTTTGTGAGGTTGGTTATTTCTGGGAAGTGGAGCTCGGTTCTGATTATAATGTTGTTGTGGCTGGACATACGACTGAGCATTCATTATTGCATAAGGTTGAGGAGTCGTGGCATATGTTGCATCTTGGTGAGGGTAGTAATGCTGTGAGGCTCGGGAAGAGGAACCAAAGCAACCTTGGGGTTGACGAGGATTTTTTTGACTTGAGGCCATCATTGCTACCTCTTCTTTCTTTTTTTGGTTTGCTGTAGCCCCCGACCCGTTCTAGATTGCTTGATATGTGGCTTTTATATCCGATTGGCTCAGGATACGACCCTTTTTCAAACCATTCTCTACCATTTCCCAAATCTTTATGGCTTATGTGAATGGCTTGCCCATAGCAGACATCATGTTTTGGAAGTAATCAACCTCTTGGGCTTGCAAGAAGACACTGAACATCTTGGTCTCATACATTGGGGGCTTCACCCTGGCATCTTATTCGCGCCACTTGACAGCATACTCTCGGAAGCTTTTCGAAGACTTCTTTTTGAAATTGGACAAAGAGTTTCTATTTGGAGCTATGTCCACGTTGTACTGGAATTATCTGATAAAGTCTCGGGACAAGTAATCCCATATGTGCCAGCGGGAGATGTCTTGATCCATATACCATTCGGATGCGTTCCCAACTAAACTTTCCCGGAGTAAGGCATTAGGAGCTCTTCTTTTCAACCCTCTCCCCTCAACTGATTGCAATACCACTTAAGGTGAGCTATGGGATCCCCATATCCATAATATTTCTCAAGTTTGGGAGTCATGAAATCGATGGGTAGATGAACATGCAGGAACATACACAAGTCAGTGTATGATGCACTCTTCTAGCCTCTCAGGCCTTGTATGTTCTTGAGACTTTGTTCTATGATTTTCATTTTTCGAGTGATCTCCCTTTCTTCGGGATTCTTTACAGTTCTCTCGTTTCCTGCGGTAACTTATACCGAGGTTGTTGAGTATAAGAGTTTGTAGTGATAGGAGCCACGTATGGTAGAAATGGTGGTGTTTGGAAATTAAAGGATGACGGCTCAAAGATTAGCCTGGGCAATATTGGTTGTGTCGTGGCCGAGGTAGGTGGTGCGGTGAATATGTTAGAAGCCACTCCTAAAATTAGTGCCTTGGGGTGAACCTTAGAAGGCATTCCGTCGAAATAGGCTGACATGGTGGGTTCTTCAAGTGGGGTATTCGGGTAATTTATAGGGATGTTGGAGGTTTCACTTGTTCTAGGAATCAGCTCGGGGAAACCAAGTATTGCACTAGGCGGCTCTCTAACGTTATACCAAGCGTCCCATATTTCCAACATGTCGAGGTGTAATGCCCTGTTCTCTTCAGCAATTGCTGACTCTGACGTTGGGATAGCCGAGAACGGGCTATCCTCTGGGATGGAAATTGTTGGTAGATGAATTTCTGACGATATTTTGACACTTCCCTTGGATATTTTAAAGTTAGGGCGCGAAGCCAGGTTAGGACAAAACCAACCACCTTAAAAACAGAACCTGGTCTCAACATCATACACAACAAACTAGTTAGTTTGAGACAATTAGCACATAGGGAATTGCACGTTGGGGAATACAATACACCTAGATAGTTAATGTTTTTCTACATGCTTTGCAATGGTATCATGTCTCATCCCGGCTTTTGTTACCTTTGCGAATCTTCGAATCTTTTCTTTCTTTATGCTTTTCATTATCTCCTCTCTCTTCTTTGCGCTCTCTCTCTCTTTTATATTGTTTTCTCTCTTTTCTTGTGCCCCCTTTCATCATTCTCTCTCTTATTATAGTTATTTACAGCTATGACCGGATCCGATGGGGATTGCCTATGTATCGTGACACCGCGTGAATCTGATTATTACGTAGCTAAGGGAATAAATGCAAAATAAAAAAAAGAAATAATTTTTGTTTTTTTCAAATTTTCATTAAATATAAAGATTTCTAATTTTTCTCTATTAGAACGACTCCATCATACATACTTACGAACTAAAAACCTGAAACATACTCAAAATAGACTTCCAAAAGGAAACTGAAATACAAACACGAAAAGAAAAAGTAAAGAATACATAAGTGCTTCCAAAACTACTCCAGGGGCCCGCTGGACACTAGTTGGTCTCGCCACGGGCCTGTGTGCAAGATCTCCTTGGAGACGATCCAGGTCATCCATTATCTGGCGAACAAAAGTCATTACTGCGATGAAGAAAGTGGATCTAGTCTTATCTTCACACTCATGGCATTTCATGATGATGTAGTCAACGATTCCTCTAATCCATTCTCTAATGATGCCCTTCTCTTGGAGCATGCACCAAATTTGTTGAGATCTAGCTTCCACAACTTGGGTGGAATTATGACTTTGCCACAATAACTGTTGCATGTCTCCTTACAACCGAGACATCAGTGCATAACAATGTTCCCTCTCTGCCTTAGTATTATTTATGTGTTTTGCCATTTCATTCTCGAGGGTAGCTAGCTTTTTCATCAGATTTGTGACTTCTCTATCAAATTTCCCTTTTAATTGCCGAACAAACTCTGTATGTCCTTCTGCGTTCTTTGCCAACTATGCCGGGCTCTTGCCAGACTACCTTCGGATTTTTCCAAATCATTCACGTACTCACATACTTTCCTACTAAGGCCATTTATGATTCTTTCATCTGTTTGGCTCCTTTACGAATTCTCAATAGCTATCTTTAATCTTTGAATCAGGGCTCGGAGGACTTCATTTTCTTGGACCAACTTCTTTTTTTACCCTCATCTGCAGTGGCTCGTAAACAATTATCAAATTTAAGATACTTGATTTGCTCAGGAAACTTGCTTATGGTGGCCCTGTATTCATGTTCTTTAGTTAACTAGGCCCATTGTTCTTGCGATGCTTCAACAAATTCCTGGATGTGAGTCCCTTTTGTTGGCCTTTCAGCTCCGACCCTTGCAGTGAACTTCTTTCTATACCAAGCAAGATAACCAGGTAAGACCTCGCCTTTAGACCGATCACGTACTAGGGTGTTTGCTGTCAAATATTGGCACAGTTCCAAATATGACGAACCATTTCTTCATGAAATTGACCATCGGAGCGGATCTCAACTGCATTAACACTAAGATCTTCATCCTGGGGAACTACCAAATATCTTCCCAATTGTCTCGATACCCGGTTTGGGGCATAAGACTAGATGCCTCAAAGGCCCATTACGAGGAAGTAAGGACCGGAGGAAGGCATGTACACAATTTCTTCTGCAGGAAGCCAACCCAATGCCCACTCTATCTGCCCTGCAGTTAGGGAACAAAAGCGGGATATCCAATCTCTAACCCTTTTTGGCATTTTGAACCCTGAAACTTTTGTGCCAAACTGCTCAATGCAACTTTTTCCTGTAGATCCATAATTCATATATTGAGGCCGATAACACAGATGCTCAATCATCCACATTTGTTACAGTAAATTGCATTATTCTAAAAAATCTGCCCCGGCTTTGCAAGTCGTAAGAGCTCGGAATATCTATGATACTATTATAGGGGCGAGGGTGCTCTTGGAATAGGTAATCAAAACTTTGAAGACTCCAGCTACCTGCAGGTCAATATTCCCGTCCTTCCTGGGAAACACTAGAAGACCTAAGAATGTGATCATGAAAGCAAAACATCTATGTTTTCCCATTATGACCGATTCTCTTTGCTATATATTCCATTTTTCGGGTTGTCAAATCCTCTTACATGCCCGTACCAGTGGTATATGAAGAATGGAGTGGAAAACCTACTTGCCAAGTGTGCATACTGGACCTGCCTGCTTATTTTTAGCAAATCCAAAAACTTGTGAGGGGTTATAGCCCTTGGAGCGACTAGGTATTTATGTCTTAGTCCCTCGGTACTCCCAGCATAACCCGCTATCTCCTCCATATTGGGTGTGAGTTCGAAGCCCGAGAAATGCAAAACGTTTTGAACTAGATCCCAAAATATCACTAATGCTTTTACTATGGCCCCCCAGGCCTGATCGTTAATAGTCCAGTTAGTGCTCCCAAGTAATGGTTGACTATGTCTCGTCCTTTATTACCCAAATCTTTCCACCACATGTGTAGTTCCAACGGAATCTTAGTCAAGACCTTCATTGGTAAGTTTTGACTCGTGCTCATTCTGCACATTTAGATTAAGGTGATTGATTTAAAATAAAGTGACATTTATTAAAGATGTTAAAAATGGGTCATTTTTACAAAATTGTAAAGCTAAATACACATGGCCACTTATGCAAATACGACCCTTCAGCATTTTAATAAGGAAGATTTTAGGGTTGTGCTTGCTAGGTGGCAAAAATTGGCAAAGAAATCGTTAATGGCTATTCTTGCAAAAATAGACTTTCAGTGCCCGTTGGGACGTTAGGCTATTCAGACAAAAACGGCATCGCCTACTTTATTTATTAATGTAATGACAAAATCCTTTTTTTTCAAATTTTTAGGTTATTTTTTGCAAAAGCTGGGCTGGACTCGATGAGGGATGCCTATGTATCCCAAGCCCGCGTAGTTCGGTATGACGACCTGGCCGGTCGTCTCATGAGTTACCAATCTATTTACCCTATTTCTACTTCTTATTGCTTTGTTCATCTGTGTTGTGAGGTATCGGGTTGGTTGGATTGAATACAGATGGGTTTTGGTAAAGTTTGAGACACGTAGTCTCTTTTAAGAAGGCTTAAGTTGGAAAAGTCAACTGGATGTCAACTTATGTGTTGGAGGGCTCGGATGTGAGTTCTGATGGTTCGTTTAGCTTCGGTAGGTGATTTATGACTTAGCAGCATGATCGGAATAGGTTTTGGAGGTGTAGAGAAGATTTAGGCTTGAATTGGCGAAGTTGAGATTTTGGCGATTTCCAGTTGATAGGCGAGATTTGATATAGGGGTCGGAATGAAACTCTGAAAGTTGCAGTAATTTTTTTTTTGAATTTGGGATGTGTGTGTAAAATTTCAAGTCATTCGGACGTTGTTTGTTGGGTTTTTGATCAAAAGCGTATTTCGGAAGATTTTAGAAACTTAGGCTTGAATTCGATGTATTTTTGTTGATTTGGCATTGTTTTAGGAATGTTGATGATTGGAACAAGTTTTAATAAGGTATTGAGTCATGTTGGTGGTTTTGGTTGAGGTCCCGGAGGTTTGGCGTGATTTCGGATGATTAACGAAAGAGTCGAAGTGTAATTGCAGCTGCTGAAGTTTGTTGCTTGTGGTGTTTTCGCACCTGCGGTTTAGGGACCGCAGGTGCGGTGCCGCACGTGCAGGCGAGGAGCCGCGCAAGCAGTTTTAGGAGGGATTCGTCAGGAGCCCCAGATGCGATTGATGAGCCGCATGTTAGGAAGCTTGATCGCATATGCGGTTTTGGGTCTTTTAAGTGACTTCCGCAGAAGCGAACGAATAACCGCAAATGCGGTACCGCAGAAGCGGTTATAGGACGACAGTTGCAAAAAGGACTGGGCAGAATGTATATATTCTGTCCTTCGCAATTTTTGAAGGGTTTAACCATTTTTGAACTCGGAATTGGGAGCTTTGGGCGATTTTGAAGTGAGAAATAAAAGAGACTTCATTGAGGTAAGGATTTTGGACTTAAAACACATTCCTATAGTAGAATTTCATGAATTAAGACTGTAATTAAGGGGATTAAAGGGCAAAAAATGGAGGACTAGGGCTTGAGTTAAGAGGAATTTAATGGGAGATTTGAGGGGTCATATGGACTCCGATTTTGGTGTTCTTTTTATGCATAGACTTGTGGGGAGACGAGGAATCTATTAATTTAAAAAAATTTGAATTTTGAGACGTTGGTTCGGGGATCGAGTTTTGGTAGTTTCAGGATTTTTGGTATTTTTCAATTGTTTTCGCTTGGGCTTCGTTCCCTTAGCATATTTTGACGCCATAATTCTGATTTTGACTAGATTCGACGCGTGTTAAGGCCTATTCGAGAGTCAAAGGTGTTGCGGAGTAGTATTTTCACCGGTTTGAGGTAAGTAACCATTATAAATCTGGAACTAAGGTTACAAAACCCTGGTATTTGACTTGTTTCGATAAATGCAGTGGCGCATATTCTAGGTGACGAGTGTGTGGGTGTGTACCGGTAGGGATTGTGACTCGGTCCATCCTGTAGCGACTATTGAGCCGTGTATTTGATTTGTAAATATTATATTACCCCGTATTTTGGATATTTATACTGTGATATGGGTTGTATTGCATGTTTGGGGCCTTGTGCCAACCTGTAGAAACCCTTAGGGACAGTTTGACTGGTTTCCTCACTTTACTTGCTAGAAGCATATCCTCTGTCATGATTTACCTGTTCAAATGTTTAAAACTAGCTTTATTGCTCTACTCCAAATCGTGAGGATTGTGTGGGCTGAGTTTCCCCAATTCATATTGTTGTGCCTGAGAAGCTGTGAGGTTAATGATTGAGAGAGGTCTAGGACCTAAGTGTGAGGATATTTACATATATTTCAGTTTTGGATCGGGATGCACGTCGTAGCGATACTTATGTAAATCGGGATGCACACCACAGTGATATATACATATATTGGATAGAGATGCGCGCCGCAGCGATATGGCGCTTGGGCTATAGGAGCCTCTCCAGAGTCTACACACCCCCAGTAAGCGTAATCGACTATAAATATATAGATCGGGCTGCGCGCCGTAACTGTTATTATGATTTCTATTATTATGAGATAATCCTAAGCTGAGTGTTGATATTGAGTATTGTGTGATGAGAGTTGAGTCACGAGTGACAGAGAGGTTGCCCGAGGGGCGATATTTTGAGTGATTACTTGACCAAGGGGACTTTTATGATGTTTTCACTCTCCTTTGAATAAACCTCTATTGAATATTTTGCAAAGTATCTGAATTCAATGTTTAAACTAGAAATGATGATTTTTGGACAGAAACGAATTTGAAGATATATGTTTTTGAACTGCTCGTCACTGCTATCAGTACTTATTTACTTTAGTTACTTACTGATTTGATGTACTCACGTTACTCCTTGTACCTTGTGTGCAGATCTAGGTGCCCGAGCGGCGAAGCGAGCATCTTCAACTGATTCAATTTTTGTCGGGGATTTCGAGGTAGTTGCATGGCGTTCACAATACTGTTTTCTCCCTTTTATCTTGTTATTTTCCACATTTCTCTAGATATTTGATGTATTAGGTATTTAGACTTGTATTAGAGGCTCTAGACTCGTGACACCAGATTATTTGAGGCTGTGTAGTTATTTTTATCTTCATCATCCGCATATTTTTACTAATTTTTTACGCTTATAATGAATTTTGTATTTAAAGATTGTGATAGAAAATGGCTTAAATGTTAAAGTGAAATGGGTTGTGATTAGTTAATTGGTTGGCTTGCCTAGTAATGTGATAGGCGCCATCACTACCGGTATTTGGGGTCGTGACATTCGGTTAGTTTTGACACAACAGAAAGACATGAAATATGTTGAAACAATTTTCCCTTTTTTCTTTTTTTTTCTTTTTTCCCCTTTTTTTCAAAATTTCGGCAGAGTTTCGGTATATTTTGGACAACAAATTTTTCAAAGGCGGGTAATTATCTCTCTCATACCTTAGTTTGATTTTTCCAATATTTCTCCCTATTCTAGAAACCGGTCAACATGCAAACTGAAGCAAATAATTGTACAAGTAGCACGTAAAAATGCATCAGGATGGTCTTTTGATTTTTGGGTACACCTGTCCTAGACGGACCCAACCCCTGTGTTGAGTCCCCAAAGCCAAATGTACGTGATGCAACAAGTGTTCTGTCATGACCCGAAATCCTACCATAAGTGTCCTGATAGCGCTTAATCTCTAAGACTAAGTAAGCCGATTATAATAACAATTCAAGCTAATTTTTTTTAAATTGATAATCAAAACCAATAGAGAAAATAAATATACAACCTCCTAAGACTGGTAGTACTGAGTCACAAACTCTAACTGAATACATGGAATGATCTAAAGAAAATTAAATATACACTACTGCTCGAATAATAATTGACAGTACAATAAAAGGGAAAGGCTCCAAGGTACTGCGATGACCAAGCAGCTCTACCTTGAATCCTTGCGATCACACTCTAACTTTGTCCAAGTCCTATATCTCCAATACCTGGCTTTGTACATAAAAAATATACAGAAGTGTAGTATGAGTACACCGCAACGGTACCCAGTAAGTGACAAACTTTGGTGGAGTAGTGACGAGGTACAGTCCAGACACTTACTAGTCTAATAACCTGTGCAATTTAGCGTACAAAAATAATAGGAAACAAATAACAATGATAGCAACAATAATCAACCAATGATATAAACAGCATGGCAATAAGAATACCATAAATATTGCTCAACAAATAATGAATACAACTACAATCAATTAATCAAATTCTTTAAATATAAATATTCCGCCTATAAATCTTCCCAATAGTAATCTTTAGGGTATAAAATATTTCGAATATACTTAATTCAAATAAATATCTTTCTAATATACTTATTTCAAACAAATATCTTCCCAATATAATTCTTCCGATAATTATCTTCCGAATATAATTCATCCCAATAAAATATTTTTCGAATAAAAGTTCTTTCAAGTAATATTTTTCGAATATAATTCTTTCCAATAAAAGTCACCATGTGACACCTCATTACTAATCATAAAATACGGGTCTCAGCCCATTTTCATATTTTCACGGCACCTCGTGCCAATATTCCTATCACAACCACACGGATAACTCATGTGCCAATATCGCCATCAATTACTCACGGTATCACAACTGAACGGAAAATTCACGTGCCAATAATAAATTCATTATATTTCCCCAGCACCTCGTGCCCATATCATAATTCGCCCGATAATATTCACAGGCTCATAACTTTGACATATATCTGACTATTATCAAATTTACTAAATTTATAAAATAAATTGAACAACATGTAAACGAACTCACAAGGAATTCACAACACAACATAAATATTACCATCACAATATCCCCTCATCATCAGATAACAATTACCACACAATACCCCATATCATCACATATCATCCCTGACAATAGCCACCCTTATCTCTCCTATAGCCACCATTATCGCTCCTATAATATCCTCCATTTATCACTCCACACAATAGCCTCCCTTATCACTCCGTATACTATCCACCCTTATCACTCCGCCAAGACAATATCCCAACCCACATAACCACAGTGAAATGCCACCCTTATACCTTCGTAATATCAACCATGGAATGCCACCCTTATGTCCTCATAATAATAATAACTCAAATTACACAATAATTGATACAGAATATTATTACAATAATTCATATCACAAATTGTCCATAGGCCACAACCAATTCCAAAGATACAACAAAATCAATTAATTTCACAGCGAAAAGCCCAAGGCACCACACAACGTATATAAAACCTCAAAAGAACAACAAGGATGGAAAATAATTCATCATAGAACAATACCTTCTTAAATTCAGATTTTCGATAATTTCATTAATGCCTCCACTTAACTTATTTAATTAATTATTTACAATTAAAAATCCATAATAAAATAATTTTCAGGAAATATCAAATCAACAAACACACAGAATTCACATAAAATCCAAGTGGTAATCACACCAAATTATCATATAAATACAAATTCAACAAACAATGAATGAGGCATGACAATCAAGGATTTACTATGTGTCAACTATTTCTAATTAAATACATACGGGTGTCTACCAATTTTAACCGATATGATTTGTACATATAAACCAAGTACGTACTCGTCACCTCGCGTACATGATTTCCAATCACACAATTTCCACATAAGAATCAATGCCTAAGGAAAAATTTTCCCACACAAGGTTAGGCAAGATACTTACTTGGCGAAGCTAATCTGACGATTTAAATGATCTTCGCGAGTGAAACTACCTCCGGACGGCTCAAGTCCAAAGTCCGCTCCTTAATGATACTTCAACGATCCACTACACTAAGCATCTTCAATCTACAATATCATCATCCAATGGGACCAGCATTAGTAACAAATCCCATAGTTTAGGCGATTTAGACTTTTTTTCAAACACTTAGAGTGCATAGCATTTATCTACCACTAGAAATGGTGTTTCTTCATCCGACAATTCATCCCACTGTTATTCCTTAACAATTTATACTCCCAACATCACATGTGTGAGCATTCATTCACATCCAACCAGCAAATTTACATCAATTAATCACTTTTGAATCCCTACTATGATCATGTATTTAAATTGGAAATTTATTGCTTCCAATAACAATACCATGAGTTCCAATACTTGATTCATACTCATAATTCCATAATAACTCCATATATATAAGTCGAAGTGTGAAAGATCATCTCTTGTATACCAAATCTTGAAAGATAACTTTTGGGGTGTTCTTGAAATTTTGAAGAAATCCTATGAAATCCAATCAAAACCATATTGTAACTAGTGATTGAGATGTGAAATCACTATAAAAACACACTTAAAAACTCATCTTAGGTGTGTATTTGAATCCTTGACCGAATGTATGATAGAGAGGATGCCCTAGTCTTGAAAAATCACTCAGCTCATCACCTTTCCCATCATTATTTAGAGGTCTGCTACGTGCGCGTCCGCGCTCAGGCCGTGCTCACTAGGCAGAAACTTCCTAACATGCGAGGCCGCACTTCGGCCGCGTACCTGAGCGTGCATATGACACAGGTCCAGTAAAATGATCATAACATTCTATATACACCTTCAAATGATGAATGGTTTGATGCGTTGAAAACAATACTCAAAGAGATTTAATTTGATAGGTTTTTCATCACACAACTCCTTATATATATGTATATATGCTGATCCAAAGTGAGGTCTTGTGCGTACCCACTTGCAGCTTCAGTCTTTTTATGAAATTTCCCAATTTTACTTAGACTTGGGACACTCCTTAAACCCCATATCACTCATAATATGCATTGTACACTTATTATCATATCCAATTGATATACATCATTTTATTAGTCCACGTCCACACACTAAATAATATTATTAGAACACATTGGCTTTCTAATTTCTCCAAAATACACTGAATTATTCTACGGACTTCCCACTCCAATTTTGGACATATACCTGAGTCCTAGATCACCATATAAAGCTGCTCGAGGTCTTAAGGCATTCAAAATGATGTTAATTCCTAAAATAACAAATCGGGTCATTATACGTTCCTATTAGGGATTTGGAATGAGGCTGTGTTATTCTAGGTTTAAAACCTAATGTATTGTTCTAGACGTAGCTTACCCGAGCAGACAACTCGAGCCCGGGGGGGGGGGGGGGGGGGAAGGGGCAGCGTACCAGGAATACAGAAGCTTCGCCGGCTTTGCAACTTATCCGAACCTCGTTCTAAAATTTGGAATATGACTCTAATAGAAAAGAAGTCACACGAAGTGCACACTCCTTCATGATTTAGAAGACTCAGAGAGAGGAGGGATTCGTAACAATTTATATTGGTGAGTTCACCAATATTAAAGCAGTAAAAAGCAACATTTAGCACATTAGGCCCAAACTAGTAACAAAATCAATTAAAGCAAAATATAACAATTTATCTAAGCTCGAATTTTGAACCCTGAACCAGTGATTCTGGGTTCTTTTCCCCAGCAAAGTCGCCAGAGCTGTCACACCTCCTTTTTTTTGTTGTCTGTCCCCCCTACTGCTCTATATGTGTGTGTGCATTTTCCGTGGATGAGGCCTCATTGGTTTGGTCGTGTGTGGATGCTTGTGGTTAGCGACCGTCGCAACTCGATTTTCGGTGAGCTAGGTGGTGGCCGGCATGTTCTATGGAGATGAAGGTGTCGCTGCTTGAGAGATATGGTTGTGTTTTTGCCACTGGTCAAAGAAGAATTAGGGGGTCGTTTATGGCTGCTCAGCTGGTGGGAATGGCTGGCCGGCGACGCTAATGGTGGTTGTTGGTATCGAAGAAGAAGAAAGGGGTCAGCGA
>MU770645.1:191173-202096 GCA_026770625.1 Nicotiana glauca | reverse complement strand
GGGGGGGGGGGGTAAAGCAAGCTCATACGCAACCTCCCCAACTCGCCTAAACACCTCAAAGGGACCAATAAACCTTGGGCTCAACTTGCCTTTCTTTCCGAACCTCATAATGCCCTTCATTAGCGAGACCTTCAAGAGAACCTTCTCGCCAACCATAAATGATACATCATGCGCCTTCTGATTTGCGTAACTCTTCTGTCTGGACTGAGCGGTGCGAAGCCTCTCCTGAATCAACTTTACTTTATCCAAGGCATCTTGTGCCAAATTGTACCATATAACTTAGCCTTACCAATCTCAATAGGAGAACGACACTGTTGACCATATAACACCTCGAATTGATCCATCTCTATGATGAACTGATAGCTGTTGTTGTATGCAAACTCCGCCAAGGGCAAGAACTAATCCCACTGCCCTCCAAAGTCAATCACACATACTCAAGCATATCCTCTAAAATCTAAACTGTCTGCTCCGACTGCCCGTCGATCTAAGGATGGAATGATGTGCTAAGCTCTATGCGGGTCCCCAACTCACTCTGAACAGCTCTCCAGAAATGGGAAGTGAACTGAGGGCCTTTGTCTGATATGATGGAAATAGGCACACCGTGCAACCGGACTATCTCCCGAATGTAGATATGAGCATACCTCTCCGTTGTATAAGTAGTCGCCACTGGAATGAAGTGAGCCGACTTGGTCAGCCTATCCACAATGAACCATACTGAATCAAACTTGCTCAAGGTCCGCGGTAACCCAACTACGAAATCCATGGTGATGTGCTCCCACTTCCACTCTAGTATAGGCATCTGCTGAAGTAGGCCACCCGGCCTCTGGTGTTCATACTTGACCTGCTGGAAATTCAAGCACCTGGCCACATACTCCACTATGTCTTTCTTTATCCTCCGCCACCAATAATGTTGCCTCAAGTCATGATACATCTTCGTATCACCCGGATGAATGAAATACCATGAACTGTGAGCCTCCTCTAGAATCCTCTCCCTCGGATCATCAATATTAGGAACACATAGACGACCCTGGAGTCGCAAAAAACCATCCTCGCCAATAGAAACCTCCTTGGTACCTCCCTGAAGTATCGTCTCTATGAGAACCGCCAAATGTGGATCATCAAACTGTCGGGCCTTGATCTGCCCCAATAACAAAAACTGAGCAACCACACACGCAAGAACTTGGCTAGGCTCTGAAATATTCAACATCACAAGTCTGTTAGCCAAGGAATGAATGTCCAAAGCTAATGGCATCTCCTCTGCTGGAATGAATGTCAAACTACCCATACTCTCTGCCTTTCTGCTTAAGGCATCTGGAACCACATTTGCCTTGCCCGAATGATAAAGAATGGTGATGTCATAATCCTTCAGTAACTCATGCCACCTGCGCTGCCTCAAATTAAGATCCCTCTGCTTGAACAATTGCTGCAAGCTGCGATGATCGGTATAAACCTCACATAAAGCCCCGTACAGGTAGTGCCTCCATATCTTAAGAGCATGAACAATCTCTGCCAACTACAGATCGTGCACGGATAATTTTTCTCATGAATATTCAGCTGATGGGAGGCATATGCAATAACTCGCCCCTCCTGCATCAATACACAACCCAAGCCAATGCGCGAAACGTCACAATACACTGTATACATCCCTGAACTGGAAGGCAACACAAGAACTGGTGATGTAGTCAAGGTTGTCTTGAGCTTCTGGAAGCTTGCCTCGTAATCATCGGACCAATAGAAAGGAGCACCCTTCTGGGTCAATCTAGTCAGAGGTGATGCAACAGATGAAAAGCCTTGCACGAACCGCCTTTAATAACTTGCTAACCACAGGAAATTTCTGATCTCAATCACCGAGGTAGGGCGTGGCCAACTCTGAACTGCCTTAATCTTCTTGGGATCTACCTTAATACCCTCTCCTGACACAATATGTCCCAAGAATGCCACTGGCTCTAGCTAAAACTCACACTTGGAGAACTTAGGGTATAACTTCTTCTCTCGCAAGGTCTAAAGCACAACTCTCAGATGCTGCTCGTGCTCCCCTAGGCTACGTGAGTATATCAAGATGTCATCAATGAAGACAATGACGAAGGAATCAATATAAGGCCTGAACACCATGTTTATCAAATCCATAAATGCTGTTGTGGCATTGGTCAAGCCAAAGGACATCACCAAAAACTCATAATGGCCATATCTAGTCCGCAATGCAGTCATCGGAACATCTGAGTCCCGAATCTTTAGCTGATGGTAACCTGACCTCAAGTCTATCTTAGAGAATACCCTTGCACCCTGCAACTGGTCAAACAAGTCATCGAAACGAGGCAACAGTACTTGTTCTTGATGGTGACTTTGTTCAACTAGCGGTAATCAATGCACTTCCGCATAGTCCCTTCCTTCTTCTTCACAAATAACACCGTGGCACCCCAATGTGATACACTGGGCCTAATAAACCCTTTTGCCAACAACTCCTCAAGTTGCTCCTTCAACTCTTTCAACTCCTTAGGAGCCATACGGTACGGTGGAATAAATATAGGCTAGGTTCATGGAGCCAAATTAATATAGAAATCAATATCACGATCTGGTGGCGTGCCAGGAAGATCAGAAGGAAACACATCGGCGAACTCTCGAACTACGTGGATTGAATCAATCATCGGAGATCTGTGGTGGTATCTCGAACATTAGCTAGGTAAGCCAAGCTCCCCTTCGCGACCATGCGTCGAGCCTTCAAGAAGGAAATAACCCGACTAGGGGTATCAACTGTGGAACCCTTCCACTCCAACCTCGGCAACCCCGGTATCACTAGTGAAACAGTTTTGGCATGGCAATCTAGGACGGCGTGATATGGAGATAACCAATCCATGCCTAGGATGACCTCAATATCGATCATATCCAGCAACAGGAGATATGCTCTAGTATTAAAACTACAAAATGTAACCACATAAGACCGGTAGACCCGGTCTACAACCACGAAATCACCCACAGGAGTGCCTAAAGGTGCAGGAGGAATAACCAAGAATCGAGCAAACAGTGATGATACATAGGAATAGGTGGATCCTAGATCAAATAATATTGAAGCATCTCTACCACAGACGGAGATAATACATGTGATGACTGCATCTGAGGCCAATGCATCTGGCCTAGGTAGAAGAGCGTAGAATCTGGCTGGTCTCCGCTCGACTGAGCAGTAGCTAGCTGACCTCTCCCTGCCTGACCTCCACCTCTAGGATGGCCCCTACCAGCTTGCCCTCCACTTCTAGGTGGCGGGGCGGCTGGTGCTGAAATAGTCGGTTATTAGCCCTGCTGTACTGCCTTGCCGCGAAGCCTGGGGCAGTATCTCCTCATGTGACCAAGGTCTCCGCACTCAATATAACTTTGCGGTGAGGCGACCTGTTGCCTTGATAGCTGACTCTGATAACCCGTAGATCCACTGGAAGAAGCCTGGATAGCTGGTGGATGATATGAACTCTCCGGAATAGCACTGAAATATGAGTCAGAAGAACCCTGGGGACCTAAATACCCACTGGAGAACCCTGAATAGCTGGCAGGCGATAAGTACTCTCCAACATGGCACTGAAATAGAGGCGCGCTGGAGCACCCTGAGTAGGTGGTGGTGCTGAAAATGGGGGCTTGCTGGGATGATCCCTCCCTACCGAGGCACCTCTGAACTCTCTGGAGAATCTAGCCCTCTTATCCTGCTGCATCTGCTCTCTACCCCTCTAGCGATATCCCTCAATGCAGCGAGCAATCTCAACCACTAGCTGATACTCTGTACCCATCTTGACCTCTCATTCCGGATCGAATACTGGGGTGCAACCCCACAACTAACCTCCGCACTCTCTCTATATCTGTGGGAAGTATCATGAGCGCATGGCGAGACAACTCAAAAAACCTCGCCTCATAATCGGTCACAAACATCTGAACCTACTCAAGATACTCAAACTGATATCGTAGTTCCTCCCTCTCAGAAGACGGAATGTACCTATCCAAGAATAACTGTGCGAACTGATCCCAAGTGATGGGAGGAGAACCTGTTGGCCTGCCAAGAACATAGGATTCGCCACCATCTGCGGGCCCTGCCCTCAAGCTAAAAAGTAGTGAAGTCAATTCCATGCGATTCCAATATCTTCATGATGTGCAGTCTGTCCCTGCACCTGTCTATGAAGTCCTGAGCATTCTCATGACACTCACCCCCGAAGATCGGAGGATGAAGTCTAGCCTATCTGTCCAATAGCTTCTGCGGGTCACCATCCACAACTGGTCTAGGCTGGGGCGCCACTGCGGCAACTGGATGGGCCCCATCTACGGGTAGTGCACCCAGAGTCTGATACACTGCAGCTACATGACCAGGAGCCTGAGACGTAGGGGTCTGTGCTCCCCCTCCCGCCTGTGATGTAGCTGGATCTGCTGGAAATAAACCAGCCTGAGTCATAGAACCCATGAACCGTAGCATACGGCCCATGACCTCCTGGAATCCCGGTGCTCTCATAAAGTCCGTCGGGGTAGGCTTAGCTGTGGCGACCTCGCCTTGCTCCTCAATGATAGGATCTCCCACAGGATCTGCTGGTGGTGCTACTGGGGTAGCTCTGGGATACCCTCATCCCCTACCACAGGCTGGTGTCCTCCCCGGGCCTCTACCTCAGCCTCTAGCAATGGGGGTGCAGCTCCGCCCGAGTCTAGAATGTCAGCCGTATGTGTCCTCGATATCTGTGAGAGAATAGAAAAGGGAGTTTTAGTATACCAACCACTGCACGATAGGATATGAATAAAGAGTACTTTTTCCTAATACCCTATAGCCTCTCGAAGATAAATACAGACGTTTCTGTACCGATCTACAAGACTCTATTAGGTTTGCCGATGACTTGTGAAACCTACGTGAACCTAGTGCTCTTATACCATGTTGTCATGACCCATTTCCATAATAGGTCATGATGGCGCCCGGCACCATTGTCAGGTAAGCCGACGCGAAAACATAATAAAGTTCTCATTTTACTTTTACCAAGATAGATGTAGTAGATTCTCAAATTTAAGTTATGACCAGAAACGATCAATAATGTATCAAAATGATTATACAATCCCAAAATAAACGTCTGCTAATGTGTGTGCCAAAACCTGGTGTCACAAGTAATAGGCAACTAGTAGAATGTACAAAAGAATAACTCTATCCTACTGTCTGAGATAAAATAGACAGCAAAAGTAAGAAAAGAATCCATCCGGCTGCTAAACGGCATAGGAAGGGAGCAGCTTACCGTGGAAGTCTCGGTCTATGAATCAGGGGCGCGCACCAGACTGATAGCCAGATGTACCTGCCTCAGATCCTGTACAATTAAGTACAGAGTGTAGTATGAGTACATAAATAATATGTACCCAGTAAGTATCCCGTCTAATGTCAAAGAAGTAGAGACGAGAGGTTGACTTGATACTTACTAGGGTCAAATAATGTAATAAAATGCTATGCTAAACATGGGGATCACCAACAATCAACAGTCTATAACAAGAGGTACAAGTCATGTTCTTAACGATATTTGAGTTAGCTATTTACAAAATACTTAGCAAAACAAGTCATATATAAGATTTCACATAGGTATCATGCGCACATTATGCCGAGGTCGACGGCCCGATCCAACAAAAAATAAACTGGGCACTGCCAGAGGGTCGAATGGCGCGAACCATAGATGCATCTATTTATACCGAGAAGATCGGCCAATCCACAAATATCAAGAACACACGAAGGTGAATTTATATTCAAATAAATTCATACAAGGGTTCAACAAGTACACATGTTCACTTTTATTCATTTCCAAGTCTCTAGAATTTCCTAAGAGATCACATTAGCAAGAAAAATGTAGAGATATTCAAAAATATGGCATGATGTGGGTCATAAACTACCTGGACAATTAACATAACAGTAGCTACGCACGGACTCTCGTCACCTAGTGCGTATGTTACCCCCGCAATTAGTAGCATTTACTCAATTATTATACCTATGGGGACAATTCCCTCTTACAAGGTTAGAAAGGAGACTTACCTCGCTCCAAAGTGTCACACCTCCTTTTTTCACTACACCCGTGAGGGAGTAAATGAGTTTTTCCAATTAAAGGATAATCGAAACGGGATTTGATTATTAAGATTCAGAGTCGCCACTTGGGAGATTAATGGTGTCCCAAGTCACCGTTTGAATCCCGAATCGAGGAAATTATTGACTCTGTTTAACAGTCCGCGATCCAAAAATCCGAGTAAGGAATTTTGTTAACCCGGGAGAAAGTGTTAAGCATTCCCAGGTTCTGTGGTTCTAGCACGGTCACTCAACTGTCTTATTCGGCTTATTTATTTGATTTTAGTACATGTTTTAACCTATGTGCTTTTTAGCTTTGAACCGCTTTTATTATTATTATTTAAAAGAATTGCAACGTCATGAAAACATGTCTCGAATCGCGTCACATAAATGCACCCGCGGTTGTTGATACATTTCAACTTCGTTGAGATTTGGATTTGGGTCACATAAATGTGCACCCAAGTTTAGGAAGGTAATGTTATTAAAATACGTGCCTAAGGAGATTAACGCGTTATTATCTTTGGGAAAGGCCGTGAAATTCACTAAACGCCCCGTCCCGAAATCTAAGTATTTTAACACAAACATTTATTGAGGGCCCCGCAATTTATGTGTTTTGTTTGGCGAGGCTCATATCATTTATTTTAAAGGATATCCTAAAAAGTCTACGATTTTTCTATCAGACAAAGTCTCTAAAAGGTCCATTTATTTTGTTATTGGCTTAGTACAAACCAAATGACAATTATGTATCAAAGTCCAGCCCTCGGGCTCCGAAATAAGTCCAACGAAAGGGAGTCAAAACTCAGCTTAGCACAAGAGACAGGATAGTCATAGGTCTGGGCCCAGGCCCAAACAAACACTGAAATCAGATCGGAGCCGGGGCCACTCGTTGGGTCACTGAAGCCCAAACCAACGAAACTAGGTTGTTGAGCCTTGAATCGACCAGCGCATCTCACACCAAATGGGATTTCAGTTAATCGTACAGAGGCTAAACTCGTTTCACAAATGTTTCGATCACATTCACTGATTTTTGTAGTAAAGAAACAACTTACATCTTATTCCAATTAATGAACTACTAGTTGCTAGAATCCAATTTCATTTTCAGACTATTTTTAGGCTAACCAACTGTTACAAATCCTTATGGAATTAATGGATTAACATGCAACAAGTGATACCTACGTTTAGTTCTTAAGCTCAAAGACACAGGGCAATGGAAAATGCCAATTCTCTGATTTCAAAACCCACGTGCTGGGGTCAAAGCTAAAGTACTACACTACTAAAACATTTACATTCTGATTTCAAACCCAGTTGCAAGTCTTGATAAACAGTCATAAAAACTATACTACACTAGTAACTCAAGCTAAACCAAATGAAAACAAATAACTACTGGATTCACATGCTCACAGGAATATATCGAATTAGCTTAGTAATCCACAAGCTACAAACAGTCCAAAATGATTATAGAGTTTAATTACAATGAACAACTAATCAGGTCACAGAAAACTATCTAGAATATGACAGAATAACTAAAATGTAATTCGACAGCAGAGGCTTCTATTTCATTTCATGTTTCAACAGGTGAAGCTACATAGACAGAGTCTCAAGGTGTGTACCTGGAATTGCAAAGTAACAAAAGGAAAGAGGAGAATCAGCAGCAGTTTACACAGCAAACCACAACAACAGGATCAGTAGTAAATCGACCCAGGAATCAGTCAGAGACGAAATAAACCAGTAAGAACCTAATGCACTTGCTTGAAATNTTTTTTTTTTTTGGTTTTTGAATTTTGAATTTCAATTTTCAGATCTGAAGAAAGCTGGAGAACACTGTTTTTGGGGGGGAATTTGAAGGCTCTCAAAACTTGTTAAACAAGGCAATTGTCATGCCTTTTTATAGACAAAGCTAAGAGAGTTTCAGATTTTCCAACTTTACACATTAGTCCCTCTTTTAAACTTTAATTTTTCCCACTTAGCCCTTTATTTTCTAACTTGTGTCTCAAGTTAATACACTAAAACTACTAAAATTCTAATTGCACCCTCATCTAGAAGGTTCTAGGGGATTCTTGTATTGTTATCTACTTGAAAAGTACCTAAAATACCTTCATTTTATTCTGAAACTACTCTAAACTAGCATTAACTAACCCCAACCCCTCAACCATGGTTAATTACCCAGAAGTAAAGAGAACTCAGCTAAAATCCAA
Source organism: Nicotiana glauca (assembly GCA_026770625.1). Classification (NCBI taxonomy): domain Eukaryota; kingdom Viridiplantae; phylum Streptophyta; class Magnoliopsida; order Solanales; family Solanaceae; genus Nicotiana; species Nicotiana glauca. The sequence continues at coordinate 193,855 of MU770645.1, read as the reverse complement.
ACAGGCCCTAAATATAAACTAACATGGAATTTTAATCTATCTGAATTATTAATCCAAACTAAGCTAATTCACCAAACAAATCAAAATTGAACTATAGCCTAGTTATAAGCTACAACCAAACAGAGCTTTAAACAAACTAATACAAATCTAATTAACTGAAATTCAATTCTTAAACAATAGAAATCCTAAAAGTATCATAGAACTAATTCAGCAATGAACTAATTAATCAAACGAGATCAAATTGAAACACTTAAGCACACTGGTCATGCATTAACCAATTCCAAAAATACTGAAAATATAAAAACTAATCAGGTTTAACTAAACTAATTAAAAGGTGAAAAATCGAAGATCAACAGAATATTTCAACAAAAATCAATCAAAAACAAAACTAAACTAAAAATCCAACACATAATCCTCAAAACAAAACAAAAAAAAATGAACAATATAGGCAAACAGGAAGTAGAAACTCACTGATTATTTTCAGACTCAAAAATTGGACAGCTCCAGTGGGATTTGAGTGTCGTTGATATTGAATTCATCACGAGGGAATCCAGGGGACCATGTGGTATCAATTTGGAGCAGTTTGGAGCAATTAGGGTTTTGGTCGGAAAATTTCAATTTAATATTCGAGCAGTTCCGGCCATGTTCGAGGGACGGGGCTTGGGGGGTTTGATAGAGGAGGTCACGGCAGTCCTATGGTGTTAATTTGGACCGGTTTGGGAAGGGTGGTGTTCTGGCCGGAAAATTTTGGTTGAAGATTCAACGAGTTTGGGTGGGGTTTGAGGGAAACGGGTTGTGGATCTGTAACGAAGAGGAGGACAGGAGCAAGGGGTGTAAATTTGAAGTGATTTGGACGCCGGCCGCCGCCGTGAGGTGATTTCCGGCGGTATTGCAGATTTAGTTTTGGGGTGAAATGAGGGAGGCGACACGGGGGAGGGGGGGGGGAGGGGTTTGGACAATCTTATATCAATAAGACCCCACTTCCTGACCGTCCGATCAGCTAACCTAGACGGCTCAGATTTGAGCGTGACCAAACGGTGTCGTTTTGGTTAGTGAATGGGCAGGTCGGGTTTGAGGTGTGAATTGGGCCTGGGCTGGGGTAATTTGTGTATTGGATTTTGTTTTGGATTAATCAGACTTGGCCCAATTTTATTAAGGCCACTCTTTATTATTCCAATTATTTTTTCTTCTTCTTCTTTTTATTTCATTTGTATTTTATATTTTTTTCTGATTAAAATAAAAATCTAATTTATTTCCAAAATTAAGCTAATTAGTTCCTAAAAATTGATTAAGCCCTATTTAAAAGAAAACTCATGACAAATTCAACAATTGACAATAAAATGGCAAAATGGACTATTTTTGTTATTTTCTTTGTATTTTATTTTAAAAATAACTTAACTACTAACTAATCCTAAAATATGAAATTAAATCCTAAATGCAAATTTCAAGTATATTTTTATATTTTTTATATGAATTAAAATGCACAAATAAAATGCAAACAATTAACATAAAAATCCACAAAATTGCAAAATAATGAAAGAAATTATTTTGTTTGAATTTTTGGAGAATAATTCATATAGGGCAAAAATCACGTGCTCACGCTGCCTCTCTTTCCTCGGGAACACGCAGAGTTCTCGGGCAAAGATAAGTGAGCGGATACGAGCGATTTTTGTCCGTTCGAATACTCCATGCGAAGCATTTTTGAAAAGTTGTCTGACCGAACCCTGCTTCAAAGGTTGCCTACATATCCTTGGCTATAAAGGAATCAGGTCAGTGTAGTTCTGGAAGGTTTGGTAGCTGGGACTACCAGGAGTTGTGATTTCACTGTTATTACTGCTGCTACTGCTTGCTGACCTCCTTATTATACCGTGTCGAAATAAAAAGGAGCTAGCCTAACCCCTTATCTATAAAGTACAAAATTCCTATCTGTGTCTTCAAACTTGCTCTTGTGTCGCCTTAAACTTGTATTTTTCTGACAGAATTCTTGCATTGTTGTCTTGCATCGTGATCGGAGATGTTTTGCCATTCCTCCGAGTGATGCTTGACTGCTGAAATTTGAGATACCTGCCTCTATTCTCCAGGCGGGCTCCTGATTGCTGAACTTGAAAAGTATTCCCTTGTTCTCCAGGTGGGCTCCTGATTGCTGAACTTGAAAAGTATTCCCTTGTTCTCCAGGTGGGTTCCTAATTGCTGAACTTGAAAAGTATTCCCTTGTTCTCCAGGTGGGCTCCTGACTTCAACAAAATAGACAAACAACGAAAATTTTCTGCCCTAGTTTGGTGGCTGGGGACATCATGTTATCAAGTATTAAAAATTGCAAGCTGAAATTTGAATTGTATTTCCCTTGTTCTCCAGGTGGGCACCTGATTGCTGAACATGAAATGTATTCCCTTGTTCTTCAGGTGGGCGCCTACTTCTAAACTTGAAATGTACTCCCTTGTTCTTCAGGTGGGCGCCTGACTTCTGAACTTGAAATATATTCCCTTGTTCTCCAGGTGGGCGCCTGACTTTAACAAAATAACTAAACAAAGAAAATTTTTGCCGCAGTTTGGTAGCTGAGCGCGTTATATTACCAAATATTAAAAATTTAAAAGCTAAAATTTGCCTTGTACTTCCCTTGTTCTCCAGGTGGGCGCCTGATTGCTGAAACTTGAAATGTATTCCCTTGTTCTTCAGGTGGGC